>JAOVYX010021194.1:0-16071 GCA_035668315.1 Drosera spatulata | reverse complement strand
CCGTCTCTAAATTAATTTTGTTTTCAAAAATTATTTTGAGACGGATTTCCGTCGCTATTTTGTATTTCATTTTTAAAAAAATAAATTGAAAATGACTGAAATCGGAAAAAAATATAAGTCCCTGTTTTACGTCTATTACAATCCAACTAAAACAAGAATCTAATCCAAATCTAATCCAAAGTTTTACAATCCAAAATACAAACAAATACATAAAGGTCTTCAATGACTTGTTAATCTAACGTCCCGTTACTCGGGAGGGCATGCATCGTCATCCGGATGAGGTGGAAATTGAGACAAATTGATCCCAGTCTCGGCTTAGCAAGTCGCTGAAGGATCCATCCCTATCTTGGCAAAGATAAGTGCCATCTGTTGTCGTAGCATGCTTGTTTCCTCCTGTTGGCCGACAACCGTCCACTGTAAGGAAGTGTACGCATCCTGCTGTGTTTGAAGCATGGAAGAGTAGGCATCCTGTTGTGTGACAACGGTCTCTCTGAGCTTGATGACTTTCTTCTTTTAGCCGACAATAATCCTCAGGCACAGAATGAGAAGACAGGGACTGAGTCGTCCTGGACGCCTGGTTGAGCACGGACTTAGGATAGAATCGACTCACAGTAGAACCAAGACCGTACACCCTCCCCTTCGTCGTGCCAGTAACCTCGAGATACACTTTGGATGTGGCAGCCGTAAGCTACCGTTGCAAATCCTCAGGATCCATACTCTCATCCACCTAAGACTCGGACATCTGACTAAATCTCTCGTAAAACGTATCCTATATCATCAATGTTAATAAATCCACTAAATGCATTTATTAAAAAAAAATCAATTAATGTTAAAAAAATTCGATTTTTATTAAACGAAAAAGCAATATTGAATTTACCTAAAATTGAGTCGTCGTCTCGTCAACAAGAGGAATGTCCGCCAGCGACTTCCCCGCCTTGATTGCCTCCACTATGCTCGGACATCGGACTTCTTGTGAGTCTCAACATACATCTCCATTTGCGTGGCTTTTCTCTTCAAGCTCACCTCTTTCATAAATTTTTATTATAAAATCACGAAATTATAAACAATCAGATAATTACAACAAAGTGAATAGAAAAAAGGGACTAAAAAAAAATTTAAATTTACCAGATTCTTCTTGATAAGGATGATAGACGCGCTACCCTGCGTGTGTGTAGCATTCCCCTTAGCCCTATTTTGTGCGGCAACTTATGATCTGTGTACTATGATAGGATCAGTGAACCACCTCTCCAGAAGCTCCTTCTCAATATCGTACGAAATCCAAGAGACTACCCCATCAGATCCGTGCTCAGATGCCAAGAGTTTCGTTCGAGCTTTAAAGACGTCGTTCCTCATACGAACCTGCAACTTCTGCTCCTAAGTTGCCCGTACCTAGGCATCTAAAGAACTGTCCCAAGTATACTTAGTCCGGAAAAAGTGAAGTCATAAGTTCTAAACTAAAAAACGATAGAGAAATTGGAAATTAAAGTAATACATGTAAAAAATTCAATTCAATATACATACTGCGAATCAATCGAACATACGATCGCGCGTATCCCTCGGAACCTCTTCGAAATTAAATCAGGCATCCTCATAGAAAACCTTGAATGATTCAACACTGGCGTTGACCACATCAGTGTGATAAATCTTGAAAGTTTACTATGATATACAAAAATAAATACGAAAACAAACAATATATGAAAGATTGTATTAAAAAAAGCTAAAGATTATTACCAATGGATGTCTGGATGCAAAGGAGTCTGTGGATCGACATCCGAAACCTGAGGAGGTGTACAAGAGCTCGATGGTCGTGATGTGGAAGTAGATGCGAGTGGAGAGGGCTCCTCTATAGGTAGCCATGGTGCTGGCTGCTTGTCATCCTGTCTCATTCCAGCCATAATATCAAAGTCTCAAAGCTCCTCGTCTTCATGAGGTGCTGCTTGAGATGTACTCTCTAAGCTCCTGTCGGAGAGACGGTCTCGAGAATCACTACCTCGTCCACTAACCCTCTCTCCGCTAGAGCCGCTATATCCACTAACCCTCTCTCTGCGAGAGCCGC
Source organism: Drosera spatulata (assembly GCA_035668315.1). Lineage (NCBI taxonomy): Eukaryota > Viridiplantae > Streptophyta > Magnoliopsida > Caryophyllales > Droseraceae > Drosera > Drosera spatulata. The sequence continues at coordinate 14,015 of JAOVYX010021194.1, read as the reverse complement.
TACGTCCAATCACCGTCCCTCTGCTAGAGCTGCTACGTCCACTAGACGATATCTGCAATATTAACAAAAATTTAAGTTGGGATATGTCATATATTATTACTTCCATTATAAATTTTTATTGTAATATTAATTCTATCCATTAAAATATGCAATTTGCTGATTGAAAACCTTTATTTAGTCGTCCCCCTCGTCATCATCGTCGGATTCCTCCTCCTCATCCTCTTGTCCTTGGTCATCATCATCTTTTGTTTCTTCTTCAACTTCTTCTTCTTCCGTCTCTTCCTCATCTCCTTCTTCTTCTTCTTCTTCTCCTCGTCCTCCTTCTTCTTCCTCGGGTCTTTCTTCCATCTCATCATTTTTTTCATCGTTATTCACATCTTCTTCCTCCTCTAATGCTTCAAGGAGGGAAGGATTGATATTTGTATCCTCTTGAAAAGTTTCTTCCACTGCTTCAGGGGCATCAATTGTCGACCTCGATTATGTTTTGAACACTGCCCACCATTTGTTTCGTCGGGCTAAGCATCCTGGATAAGGAGCAAAATATACTTAAATGGCTTGAGTAGCGAGCACAAAAGGATCATAGAGGCCTCTATATCTACTCGTCCGATCAATATCAACAAGGCCATAGCTAGGGTGCATGCTCAACCCCGAGACTGAGTCATACCATTCACATTTGAATAGAATCATCTTCAAACTTCCATAACCAACATGAATATAATGTACTTCGACAATGTCAACAAGAATGTCGTAGTAGTCAACTTCGCCATCTCCTTTCACGCACCCCTCCCAATTAGCCGTTGTTTTTTCCTTACTATACGAGTTTCTGTCGAAGAGAAAGTAGTTGACCACATATTGTTTGAACTTCTTTACATAAAGCGCTGGGTCAGCTACAATTGCCTTGATAATATCATTGCTCACGCGGTTTTGAACCTTTGAGGAAAAAACAATTTGTGAGATTTATTTCTTTGAATTTTGTTTTCATTCAAATCGATCAAATCTGCTTACATCTTCTTTCAACCAAACCGACCAAATATGATGAGCATCTGTCCATGCTTTTGCTGTTGTGCGAACACAACCTCTCCTCACCATTTCATCCTCGAATAACCTAAGAAATTATGAACTCATTATTTTTATATGATCATAAATCCATACAATAAAGACTACTAGATATACCTCTCAAATGGTGAAACAAGCTCGCAATTGTCAAGGATATATCTATGAGCTGCCTCGATATCTTATTCAACAAGTGTCTCTCTCTTCAATGCTTTTTTTCTTTTTCTTTGTCTTTTTCTCGCTCGAGGCATATTCCCCGTTTCTGCGAAAGACATCTGGGAGGATGGGATCCTCGTTATCATTATCTCTCCTAGCACAATGAGGAAGGTCATTGCCCTTCGTGTCTGGAAAATATAATTTTGTAAAGTTGCTAGCTTCCTCCAAAAGATATGCTTTGCAAATAGAACCCTCCACGTGCGCTTTGTTCCCAATCTTCTGCTTCAAATGGAATAAGAACCTAAGAAAATAATAACTGTGTTAGGATATTTTCACCGTCATAAATTATTGAGGACAAGCATAATATTCAGCATATTACATTCTTTACCTTTCGAATACGTACATCCATCTATAATGAACAGGTCCGGCTATGTTGGCCTTGGATGGTAGATGGATAGGAATATGTTTCATGGAGTTGAAGAAACTAGGAGGCAACAAACTTTCTAACTTGCAAATAATCTCGGGAATAAACTTCTATACAATTCGAGCACAAGTTTCGGAAAAATTGACTCAGCTCCGTGAAAACTTTCCATGCATTCGAGGGCAGTAATTCTCTGAAGGTAATAGGCATTAGTGTCTGCATAAACACATGACAATCATGACTTTTCATGCCTCTTAACTACCACTCAGACTCATGAATGTATCGACGTAGGTTGGAAACATATCCAACCGAAAACTGCAGTCTCTTGACCCACTCACAGAGCAACTTCCTTTAGTTTTTCTCCAGAACAAAAGGAGCTTTCGGCGTCAATAGATGTGTCTTACCATTAGGATCAATACTCCTCATAATGTGCAATCGCTGTCTCTTGCAATATAATTCCAAATCTCTCCTTGACTTCACATTGTCTTTTGTCTTATCCAGAACATCCATCACCGTGTTGAACACATTATTGAACACGTTTTTCTCAATATGCATCACATCAAGATTATGACGGATAAGAAGCTTACTCCAATGAGAAAGATCCTAGAATATGCTCTTCTTACTCCAACTGTGGCTCTTATGAAATCCAACTGAAGCAACCGATAAGTCATTTATCAAACGCTCCATAGTGGTAGAAAATTACTGACACCCTTTGAAGAAGCTTATCTCTACTAAGAATCTCGATCGGGGCGGCCAACTCTATTTTATTCTTCAAAAAGCCACTCTTATTCCACCGAAAGGGATGATCCATAGGCAGAAATCGACGATGACAGTCAAACCAGGAATGCTTGCCTCCATGCTTGAGGTGGAATGACTTCGTATTCTTCATACAATAAGGACAAACCAAGCGTCCAGCTGTACTCCACCCCGATAACATCCCATATGCAGAAAAATAACTAATAGTCTAAAGCAAACAAGCCTTCATGTTAAAAGTTTGTCATTTATGAACGTCGTATGTCGGTTTTCCAACCGACCATAACTCTTGAAGCTCCTCGATCAAAGGCTACAAATAAACATCAAGGTAATGTATAAAATCCAAAAAAGATTATTTATTTCCAAATGTTGGAATGACACATATAGCGACGGATCCGTCGCTAACCCTAAACCTCGAAACACTAAAACCTAACCCTAAACACGATTTTCTTCTTTTTCTACTAGTTTAAATATAGTTTTGAGTTCAAAACCATCATAATATTATATGAATCTCGTGAAACTATTGTTTTGATATTGATTTATTAAATTTTATATATTATTAATATTTAAACATAGTTTGTGATGTAATCAACGACCCTAATTTTAGTAAAATATTTGTTTTAAATCTGAAGAATTTTATCTATATCAATTTATGTATTATGGTATGAGAAGGTTATGTCTATCATCATATATGATGAGTATGTATGTATGAATATTAAAAAAACGTATTTTAATTGAGAAAAAAAAAATAAAACTTAGTAACGGAATCTGTCGTGAGGAACGATTTGATTAATTTTGGTAGCTTTTGGAGATGGATTCCGTCACAAAATATTTTATTTGTTTTATTTTTAATTAATGCAAACTTTATGGAAAAAATTTAGAGTCGGATTTCGTCGCTATAATACTCTTTTTAAATATTATTATTTTATTATAGTAATTGTTGTAATTTTAGCGACGGAACCGTAGTTAAGTTTATTAATTTTACGTGATGGACGTTGACTTTTCCATTGCCAAAAAAAAAATAAATTCCCTTTTTTGTTTTTATGGGAAAATATATAGAGACGGATTCTATCGCTATTTAATTAAAATAAAGATGGATTACGTCCGTCACTAAATGTTTTCATCACTAAAATACTATTCTTTTTATAATGAACTTACAATCGCTAGCATCTAAAGTTTTCATCTATCTCAAACTTTTAAATGCTTCTAGTGTGATTCTACATGAGTTCCTAAGTATCATGGTTAACAAAAGCACTCTGCAACATGCAGGGATTCTAGACTCTTCAAGAATCGCATTGTCATATATAACTTGTTATGTGATTATTATGTGGACTGGTTTGACACTTGGTATGTGGTGGTTCATTGCATTTGTTGTTAACACCATAAGCGCAATTGTAAGCCCCACCCCGGATATAAGCATCACCGCCACGACTTAATTCGGAGCTCGAGATCAAATCGCAAGACACTTTTAAAAATGATGCACTTATATTACAAAAGAGTGGTTTGATGCACATGTTTATTACATAATCATATTTAGTATAAAGTTGGTCCATTAAGAAAAGTACATAAAGGGGTGCTCACTAGGTTCGCTCAAGAGATGACGTCCCCATGACCCGTTTAGCTACCTGAAACCATTGGAAAATATGGAGAAAATGCGTGGAAAACTCAATAACTATACCATAATACGTAAAAATGAAAGAGATTTTGATAAGCGGTTTCAAGGGTTTAAGAAACGTTAACTTTAATGACTTAGCTAAGCTTGGTGAAACAAGTCGAAAGAATATTGCTATCATGTTTACATGCTTTCTCATTCATACCTCATGGAATCAAAGATTATAAAGAGGATTCGATTCCTTAAAACACGTAGCGAACATGAATGCGAGTGGTCATAACTTTGCACAACATTATAACTTTGCATAACATTGATCATATCATAGCATTAAGTTAGGTGCACGTTGGGTGGATGTGGACCCATGGAATACATTGGTCGGGGTCATGCCACTTATACATGTTCTTTGCATATCATATCTTTGATACCAACTCGCATCATAAATGCCAACAACACTTGCTTAAAAACCATTTGCAAAGCTTACACAACGATATCATTAGCATGCTGTTGGAAACATCATAAACCCATAAGATTTCGCATATAAAGCATGTCAACTTCATGAAAATACATGAGCGTTGATGAACACAAGTGTACCATTGAAAATATCTCCAAGCATATAGTTACCTTTTTGGTTTCATGAGTCGCTTCTATATTAATGAAGGCTCGTCCTCCTTTGACGCCTAACGCCTCTCGTCACCTACGCACGTATACATATATGTTTAGTGAACATCTACATAAAGTATGACGGATTCATTGAAACTAGAGTCAATTAATTCTTAATGTTCCCGAGCAAGCATGTCGATGTCGATGCTTCCTCTTTACCTCTTCTCTTCTTTCTTTCGGCCAACAAAGTGTTCCTCTAAAATCTCTTCCTTACACCCAACCTCGGGCTATTTATAGGACTTAAGGAAAGTTATAAGTCATCCCCTCCTTAGCTGGGTTAAAGACATGTGTCGTTAGGTGACACCTTTTTATGTAAGGGTTTGACATGTATTTACTTAGGTGATCTTTCCTTGTTTTAATACTTGACACATATATGTTTAGGTGTCTTTTGGTGGCTAATCCTTCTCATGACACCTGTATCTTAGGTGTCGATATATTATTAACAGATATATAACCTAGGTATCGACATTGGTCGCTTCTTTTATGTTACTTTTGGAGGTGTTTTCACTTATTTACGTCAAGAACGATAAGCGTCTAAGTCTTGTTGAGACCTTAGCTCATATTAGTGACTAGTGGCAAGCAATGCACGAGATGTTTGTAACAGAGTCGGGTATTACATCCTCCCCCTTTAAAATAAGTTTTGTCCTCAAAAATTAAGGGATGATTATCTTGAAATAGTTGGGATAGCGGACTGGCATCTCCTATATTCTGATGTTATTCTTTCTCATCAACTAAAGCACAAGGTGATTGAAACATCATTATCGAGCTAATATTTTTATAGTGACTATAGATCATTACTTGCAGGAGTTAATACCACGTTCAGTGAACAAACTGCAGATCTTCCAATTCTAAGTGTAGCTTTGGATCTTCTAGTTCTGAATGTAGCTCTTATATTTTGATGTTATTCTTTCTCATTAACTAAAGCACAAGGTGACTGGAACATCATTATCGTGCTAATATTTTTATAGCGACTATAAATCATCACTTGCAGGAGTTAAATACCACGTTCAGTGAACAAACCACGTATCTTCTAATTTTGAGTGCAGCTTTGGATCCCACAAATGAGTATAGATGTCTCAAAGTAGAGGATATGTGCAAACTTACTTAAAAATATTATCATCTTGATTTTTCTGATCAATAAAGAATTCGTATAGAATCAAAACTACAACATTATCAGATTGATGTTCCTAATCATCCAGTTCTATAGAAGTGTTCAAATATATCTGAGTTATGCCGTGAGATGGCTATAAATGGAAAAAAATAATATTTATCCATTCATTTGAAGGTAGCATTAAAATATCCTCTTCTTTTTTTTTTTTTTTTTCATATTTTTGTTTATGTTTCTTGTTAAAATTGATAAATTTTTCTTATTCTCAATCATAGGTGGATTCGACCTGTTTTGACTTTTCCGGTATCAACAACTGAACGTGCTTTTTTGGCAATGAAGATTGTAAAGACACAGCTTCACAATAAAATAGATGATGGGTTTTTGAGAGACTACTTGCTTGTCTATATTGAAGATGATTGTTGAGTAATTTAACAATAATGCGGTTATTGACCATTCCGACGAGATAAAAGAACGATGTATTAAAGTGCTGATTCTTAGAGGCAATATTAAACTTTAACAATAATTAAAGTGCTGATTCTTAGAGGCAATTATATTTTCATCTATATATTAAATTTAGTTAAACATGTTATATAGATAGTAAATAATTTTATTTTAGATTTTCATATAATTTTTCTGAAAATATTTTGATTGACTCCTTAGCATGAGGAATGAGTACCAACCAGAGTAGTAGTATTATGAAGCTTCTGTTGTAATGTTTATGATGATTAAGACTTCGATGTATCCGCGAACTGTAATGTTGTTTCATTATGAGATATCTAGTTTTATGTTTTTGTTACCTTAACCTCCCGAATTTCTGTCGCTTTGCTATGCGTTGTACCACCGATAAAGCCACGCATCACGAATTTATTGACGGGAAGTCTTAGGCATTATATCACTTTTAATCCAAGAGAGTACATAAGGTAACTATATATATGGTATTTTGCATGACATGATTCAAGCTCATAGTTTTACCAACTTTTAGTTTTTACGACATGGTTCATGATTCATGGTTTTACCAATTTTTATGCATTCCATGAAAGCAAATCCACCTTACTTGCGAAATTGTTTTATAATGAAAACGATATGACTTGCTTTTATCACCATCAAGCTTCTCAAGCAAAGTTAAAAACAAGAACTATTCATGTTTGCTTCAACAAGTTGACTCGAGATCATGAACTACTATGAACTATCATGAACAAGTAAAGGGAACATATTCCCGACCAAGTAAAGGTGCACCCACTCAAGTCCAGGATGCTACACATACCAAACCAAGGTCACTCACAAGAGCCTTGTGATTTAGCCTAGGGTCAGACCAAGACGACAACGTTTTCTTAAGCAGGTCAAATTTTAGGGCGTTATAATGTGGTATGAGAGCCTAGGTTTAAAAAGAAATAAGTGAAAAGCTTAGGTTTAAAAAGGAAAAGTGAGGTGAGCGTTAGGTACGGGGCCCGAGATTAAGGGTTAAGGATATATTTTACTTGTTTTTCTTACTTGTTTTAAGAATTTACTCAAAACATTATAAGAACCTAAATAGAAGTAACAAGAACAAACCACTCGTACTAATTATATAATGAAATCAGATAACTCATCAATATGGGGAAGAACAACAATAAACGCTATCTACGGGAGGTCATGACTTTTAAACCCCCACGTTATGATGGAAAACCTGATCCGGTGGATTTTGAAGATTGGGTTAAAGGTATAGATAAGCTTTTCGATGCCGTTGGAGTCCTCAATGAGTTTAAGGTTGGAATAGCGATGTATTTATTGGAAGATCAAGCCGACTTTTGGTGGGGAACGGTTAAGAACAATCTCGAGCCTGACTTTGACTGGGAAGAACTCAAGGAACTGCTCCGGGAAATTTTTATCTAACATCACTTCAACAGGAAAAGGAGGAAGAGTTTCTCTCGTTGAAGCAAAGGGAAAATGAGTATCATGGTGCTACCAAGTTCAATGAGCTTTCAAGGTTTACTCTATATCTTATCAACGATGAAGGGCGTCGCATGCAATGATTCGAGCAAGGGTTGAACTGGAAGTACATGGAGGCACTATCAGTTCAAACGTTCAACTCGTTTCAAGAAATGTATGAGAAAGCTTTGAAAATGGAGCGTGTATTCAAGGGACAAAGCTCAAACGAACTCCAAAAGAAAGCGCTAGCATTTCGATGACCAAATCAGCAAAGAGTTCCAAAAGCAACCATGTAGGGGAGAATGATCTAGCGATCAAGTTTTTCACGAACAAGGCAATTACAAAGGAGGACCATGTAGGATGTGTGACAGATCGAATCAGACCACGCAAAACTGTAGAAGGGGCACCAACCAATGCCTTTGGTGTGGAAGCATTGATCACAGAGTGATAAATTGCCATAGGAAGACTCGACCAAATACTGGACTTGGTCATCGCGGCCAAGCTAACGCAAACAAGACAAACAACGCTTATGGACGAGGTACCACAAGGGGTCGAGTTTACATGACGAGTCGGCAAGTGACGGACAACCAAGATACTTCTATCACGGGTACCATTCCTTTCCACTTTTATGATTTGGGATCTTAAGAAAACACTATATGATCAAGCATGCTCAAGACATAAGTTTTAGGGACAAAACTTCTTTTAAGGAGGGAAGTATGTAACACCCGAGCGTTTCATGACCAATTCACTATCAAGCAACTCGCAACCATCTCGCTAGCGATTTGCTAGAGAGCATTTTGCGAATGACTTACCAATGTGTGAGAGCGTCTCGCCGATGACTCACTAACAAGCGAAAACCCCTCGTTAACGTCTCGCTAGCACCAAGAACGTTTTTATTAACGTCTTGACAATGACTTGAGTGCTTCATAACGTCTTGCCAACTTCTTGAGCGTAATGTTAGCGACTCATCAAACGTCTTAAGGAATACATTAGCTTTTCGCGAATAACTTGAGCACAATGCCACCGCTTTGCTAACGATACAAGTGTCTTGCTTATGTTTCAGCACTGACATGTGTGCTTGATTAACATCTTGCACGACGCCAAAGGCCATTTGAGCCAAGGGCCGCCTTAACGAGACCAAGATGCTAAGCGTCTATGATGTAAATAAGATGGAACACTAGCAAAAGAACCAAAAACGCAGCAGCGAATCACGTCACAACATCAAACAAGTCTATGTCAAGGTAGAGTGTCTGAAACGACCAATAAAGCGACGACACCAAGAACATATAAGACAATAAGAGTCAAGCCATCAAAATAGACCTTGACAAACATGTGACAAGTTGTAAGAAAGAGTAGAGACACTTTAGAGCTATGTGTCATGACTTAACCAAGGAGTTGCCATGCATGTCATAGACATGCTTTAAAGCCAAAAGCTGACACCTAACCTAACATGTTCCTTACATTAACTAAAAAGAAGGGTGATTCATCTACTTTAAGACACTATAAATAGCCATCAAATGGGTTCATGTTAAGAACTTTAAACACCCCAAATTCATGGCCAAGTGAAGAGAAGAAAGTAGAGAAGATAAATGTGCACGACATAAAGGATTCTCGAAGTGCTTGCTAAGGGTTAGTCAATTAAAACTTTATAACTTTGTTATGCTTCCATAAGTTAGTGTAAACTAAGTATGAGAACACATATATGTAGGTAAAGTCGAACCCTAAGAGGTCCAAGAAGGTCAGGTCATAGTTTAAGGATCAAGTGGTGCACAAGGTAACTATATGTATGGTTAGATATATTGTGTTATGGTTTTTTCTACTGGTTTTGGACAGTGTTTGTTTGTTCTAAGCATAAAAGAACATGTTCTCAAGTGAATCCAATGATTTATAAAGATCACGACATGATTTGCCATAATAATGACAAGTATGCCTTATATGGTTTGGTTTATGTGTTTGTAACTATATGTATGGATTTGTTAGCCATGGTTCAAGGCACTATTTTGCCCATGTTTTTATGTGTTTCTATGTGAGAATAATTATGTTTTTTTTTTTTTTTTGTGAAAAGCATGCCTTTGCAAGTTACCAACATGGTTTATAAAACTATCAGCGTGCTTTCCATGGAAACCGGCATGATAACTTCTTATACTTTGAAAATCAAGAACTGTTTTCCAAACTTTATGAGCTGGTTTCTAAGGTCATGAAACACCAAGAACATGTTAAGGGAACATATTCCCGATCAAGATAACAATGACTTACGTTGGAGGGTTTACGGCGACCTATGGTGCACCCACCTATTAAGTAGTAAGGATACCAAGTATCGCAAGTCATGACCGCTCGCTTCCCAAGTTTATATGTGTGTGATATGTGCTATGTGCTGTCTGTTTAAAACACATAAACCAGGTTTACGCAAGTTTGATATCAAGTGTTCGATCATTGAAAGTGCCTAAGTTACATGTTTTGTTATGTTTTCATGTTTATTGCTTCTATGTGTTTCAAGTTGCTTTATTGAAATCTCATTGTTTTTACATGTCATAGTATAGTTGCTGAGATTTTGTCTCATTTTCAAAATGTTCTGATGTTTTCAGGTAATCAAGTGGGGCATGGGAACAACGCACACAGAGCGGATATAGTTATCACTAGTATATATGTAATTTGTAGACTACTTTTGGTTTTGTGATGGTTATGTAATAAGCTCATGTATGACTCCGCTTTTATCAATAAAAGTACTTCATGTTTCACAAGAGCCTTGTGGTTTAGCCAAGGGTTTGACCATGGCGGTAACGCCTTCTTAAGTAGGTCAAATTTTGGGGCATGACAGTTGACTACCATATTGAAGTTGGAGGAGCCTTCAAATTCGGATGTGAACAAAGACTTACGGTTGACGATTGTTTGAGTTTTATGATTGAATGAACTTTAATGCTTGCGTTTTGCAGGAATAGTTTATGAATGTTTTAAGATTTTTTAATTGAAAATCTTTTAAAACTTTTATATATGGATATCCAATATTGCCTTGATATATCGTTCGCTACTCGTTATAAACTTAATAGAGTAAATTTCGCAAAATCGCTTTACGTTTACCTCAATGACACATAACTCCTTAAGTTTCAAAGGGAACAAACAACCCCCGATGTTTTGAGAAAAGACACAAAACCTCCTTATATAATTAGGATGGCATGGAGTATTCAACTCTGGGATTTCTTCGACTCTGAGTCCATATTAAACCTTTTAGGTTCCAATTAAAAAATTAATTGGCCATAAGTTCTCAATTCATGAAGTGAAGTTGATAGATTCAACCAGAAAAAGCAAAGAAACCATAAACCTCTTTTTGATCCCAGGGATTCCTGAACTTGACGGCCTTTCCAGTCCCAGCAACGAAAACAGTAACACCAAAAAAAAATCTTCATAACATCGTCCTTGAACTCCAAGCTCATAACCACCGCTGACACTTGGGTTCTCGAGCACCGACTCACTGGGGGAGAAACAAAGGAAGAAGGAGAATAAGGTGAAGAAAGAGGCAGATGTTGATCTCGGTGTTATTGAAGTGATGGTTGTGGGTGATGAGATGTCGGTGGCCAATTAGGAAGAACAAGGTGTTGATAATGGTGGTGGTGGAGATGGGATATTGTGGTGATGGTGAAGATGAGGTTAATCGTAGCCATTGATGTTGGGGCGTTTGGTGTGATAATGCTTTCATAGTGCGAGGGATGCGGGTGGGCTTTAGTGCCATTTTTTGGGATGGATGGATTTATATTTTTCTTACTCCCTCCGTCCATATTATTTGAAAGAGAAAAAAAAAACGATACTATTATTATGTGTTTTTAAGGATTAATAGATGATGAAAATTAAATGATTAGAGAATTTTTAAAACAAAATTAGTTAAAAAAAATTCTCCAAAGTTGGATGTGTCTAACAACACACAACTTGTATGTTCCTAGTAACAAACTCCCTTTTTCTTTATTTGAAACACTTTATTATTTAAACCATTCCAAAATATATAGGAATATAATGTTTTCTTGTGATAGCTTTTTCAAGTAAAAAATTATAAATCTATATTATCTGCTAAAATAGACTCCACTACCTCTTATTATAATAAACCTCACTACTATTAAAAAAACTATTCATTCTTCATTAAATTCCATAAAATTTAACACACAAAAATGATCGTGTCGACAAAATGTTGCATTTAATTCGGGATGGAGGGAGTACTATATCTATCTAAAATTCTTCGAGCACCACATAAGTATTCTTCTAGCCGTCAAAGTGCTTTATCTAAAATCTTGGAGGGAGGAGTTTTTTTTCTCCTTAAAAAAAATTGAAGGTAAATAGATGATCAAAGAAGGAAACAATAAATGACCTAATTTAGGTCTGGTGGGTGACAGATGTCACCATCCATCGGCGTTGGTGGAAGCAAATCAGGTCAGATACAGATCATCTATTCTGATATCATGTTACAAAATAAAATAGGAGAGGATAATTCAATGATATTATTGATCATGACATACTCTATACTTATAGAGTAGTCAAACACAAAGTAATGTAACATTACAATGATGAAATAAATAAACTAGAAAATAATATGATCTAGTAAATCAAACTAATTTAGAGGGTAACAATAAAAAAGAGATTTTCCTAACATGCTCACACTTTGAAGTAATGCATTTTTTCTTTCTTCTTTTTGGGTTGGGGTTGGTGTGGGGGTTGATGAGTAATGCAATTTTCTCACTAAATGATGTAAGATGTCGATTTATTGAAGTACTAGAACTCTAATTTTGATGCTTATGTGCATGTCGAACAACAAAAATGAAGCCTCACACCCTAACTGGAGAACAGGGAAAGTAAGTTGACATATCTTTGCGTGCCTGGTGATGGTGGAGAATTGAGCAAGACTGATGGCCTCGACCCTAATTCATTGGGTGTAATGGTCCGTTCTTGCTAGCTCAAAGCCACATGTGGCGATGCACTTACAAACCTTTGACTAGGCCATTATAGCAATTGACACATGAATTGCCTATGCCATAAAGGTTGATCTCAGGATACAAGGAAAATGATGACTTGATCTCATGATTTTTGTCCTAACTTATTCGGCTCAGTAAGGGCAGTCTACGGAAGGTACACAATTGACATGACAAACTAAACAAAACTGTGGTGCATGTTTAGGACTAAATCCAACACCTTATGAGCTAAAAGCAGCAATAATACATATCTCTATATCAGATATATCTAGGCAGAGACTTGGATGCTTCAATCTGCTATAAGTGCTCTCTGGAAACAATATTTATGAAACCATCAAAATGAGAAAACACAGGGGAGGTTTCTGTAGGATCACTCACCAGCATACCTGTTGACGGTGGTGCCTGGTGGATGCCTCAAATCATACGCGTTCCGCGTTTGTCTCTGCGTCCTTCCCCGCGTTGCTTCTCCGTGTTTCGTCCGCGTAGTGCTGTGTATAAGAAGAGGATTGATGGAGAAACAAAGAGGAGCAGAGAGATGCAGGGGAAAGACAGAGGAAGAGAGGCAGAGAAGGAAGAATCAGGGGAGGATTTGAGTGGAAGAGAAAGGGATATGGTGGAGCACTATTCACATATACACACAAAAACACATTGAGGGTTTAAGGGATTTGTTTTAGAGATTCTTATCTCTATCCCTTATTGTGAGATTCTCAATATTTTGAGTGTAGCTTCATTTGTATTTCCTCTTTGGTAGTGGATTCTTCGTCGTTGGCGACCGCCTGTGATTTTTCCCGTAAGGGTTTCCACGTAAAAATCTTTGAATCAGTTTATTTGTTGCGCACTGGTTATTGTTTGTGTTTATAATTAACAGACCCATTCGTAACAAACTCGTATCAGAGCTTGGAACGTTTCAATCCTTGTTTCCTACACCGGGTTCGCCCACGTAGGCTTAGTAACGAACGTTGTTAAGCTTGGGATTTAAGTTATATTTTTTGCGGGTCAATTTTCGTGTATTTTTTCCACAAAAATTAATTTTTTTCCCTCGGTGAACAGTGCTGCACAGTGCGTGAACAGTATCGTGCACAATGTACGGACATAGTGCTGTTTACACAGTATTTCGGTGAACAGTACCGGCAGAAAACAGTGTTTCCGACGTGAACAACGTACAATGTACGGGCATAGGCGATGGCGCCTATGAAGTTTGATGTGGAAAAATTCCATGGCACAAATAATTTTGGACTCTGGAGAATCAAAGTCGTTGCGCTATTAACCCAAGAAGGAATCGAGGAGGTTCTAGAAGGGGTTGATAAATTACCGACAGACATGAAAGACGAAGACAAGATGAAGATGGATAAGAAGGCACGTACGGCTTTACAGCTGTGTCTTTCTGACGAC
>JAOVYX010021193.1:0-16074 GCA_035668315.1 Drosera spatulata | reverse complement strand
AAGTGAATTGAGTATTTCAAAATTTTGAATTTTACTTAAACAGTTTATTGTAATTCAAATGACTCAGTTCTCGTAAATGATCCAGTTCATAATCCAGCCATGTTCCTTGTTATCTCTTTCTTGATTTAGCCTTTGTCTTTGCATATTCTCCTAAAATAGGTATCACTTAACATGAAGGCTGATGACAACTCATTTTGCAGGTGGCTTGTAATCTAACCTTTTTGCTTATGTCAAAAGGGGGAAAGGAAATGGATGGTCACTTAGTTTTTCTTATTGTGCCTTTTAGTCTTGTTTAATGTTTGACTTTTCTTCTCTTCTGAGTTGCTTATGTGATTCTAGTGATCAAATGTAATTGTCTATGCTCCTTAACAGGTTGGAATGAGACTATTTTGAGCATAAAGGCTCATCATGTCTATAGGAACATGAACTATTGTGAACTTCTGTGAGAATATACTGCCTTGATCATGTCTATTTAGCATCCAGACTAGGAACTGTTAATGTTAATCCAAGGATGTTGAGAACCTTCGGGTATGGTTTTTTGAATTGACTCATTTAGAAGAACTGGATCATGAAGATTTGAGTTGTCTTGGTCATTAGATTTATCTATCATATAATTTGATGACCATCACTGTTTGTCATCATCCCTGACTTAGTTGGGGACGAACCAATATAAACTGTATGTTTTTATGTTTCTACACTAAACATCATTTTCATAAAGGGGAATTGAACTGAATCATTTACGAGAACCGAGTCATTTGAATTACAATGAATTGTTTAAGTAAAATTCGAAAATTGAAAATACTCAATTCACCCTCCGCCCCTCCCCCCCCCCCTCTTGAGTCTTTCTATGACTGGGAATTAACAAGACTGATTCTCTCAGTTATGATATTCTTAGCATAGGCTCTTTTTTATGTGAGCAACAAATACAAAATCTTGTTCTTAGTTTCCCAAAACCAAATTACTTCACCAATGGCACCATACATCGGTATTTAGACCGGATTGGCAGCCAATTTCAGTGCTCTCAATGGTATGAGCAGTGAATTTGACAGAATTCTTGAGATAATAAAGAATTCTGGACTCGAATTACTACTCAGTGTGGTCAGCAGAATCTCATACTCTAGGGCAAACAAATTTCTAGATAATGGAGTTGTTCAAAAGATCATGATGAATTTGTCACGAGCGTTGATGGGTAGCAGGTGACAGTTGATGTCGAATCTATAAGATCAACCTTTCATCTTCCATAGGGTGGTCACACAGGTATCTCTGACCACACTCTCATAACTGGGTGGTAGAGAATGATGGGTAATATTCCTCTGAAGTCAGGAACGGTTTTGGTAAAAGATCTGCCAACTCATTATGGCCAACTGGTTGTCATAGTGAAGAAATGTTTTCTGTGTCAAGGATTTGCTGTTGATCAGATAGCCCGGGGACATCTTAGAATTGTTGTTGCAATCATCACTGGAGCGAAGATAGACTGGGCATTCATCATGCTCAATCTATGGAAGGAGAATATTGAGGGGCGAAGTCTAATCCAAAAAGGAAAACTTATCTTAGGATGATAAGTTTCTACCTCAACAAGCTGGGAAAATTACCAAAGGAAGACGGAGTTCCTTTTCCCTCCAGCAAGTATATATCCTTCAGGAGGAAGGAATCTGATGGAACAGAAGGGAAGTCTAAAACTGGGCCATCTGATGGCTAGACCTTGAAGAGGAAAAAGGGCTTTGATGCTGGGGCACCTCTGAAGAAGCAGAAGAGATCTGCTTAACCATTACAGATAGTAACAGCATAAGAGCAAGTGGACTCCGATGATAAGCCACTTGTCATAAGGAAGAGGAGACAAATATTTGTTCATAGGAAACAGACAACGAAACAGACATCCTCCTCACAACCCTCACAATAACAGAAGAATCTACCGTCTAGCAAGAAAAGCAAAGGGAAAAGGGTGTGGAACCCCGAGGAAGCAATGACCAATGAACAACTCAGAGCAGTACTCGCTGCAGGAGTATTCAAAAACTCTGCAGAAAAAGGTTCCAAATGGGGAATGAAGCTGATTATAGCGACATCAGATGAGGATGGAAAGGTCCTTACCTCAAGAGAATACAGAGAAAGAGGTCAGTTGAACAATGTAAACAAAGTTCCTGAATAAGCGTGGATTTTATTTGAAGAATATTGCAGAAAGTTGATGGCGGAGTTGGGTGAAACAGCAAAGGATGTGTTCTACTTAGCCATCAAGAGGACTCCAGGGGATGGAGGAGGAGATGATGACGACAATGATCACCAGTCTCCAGGAGGTGATGGCATGGATGGGCATAATTCTGGGGGAGAGAAGTCATTTGAACAAACTTCTATTCTTCCTCAAGGATCTCCATCTGGGAGCAGAAGAGAAGACCAGCAGCAGCAGACAACTGCGGATGAGCAAACAGAACATGAAGGTCTCCATGCACCTGATTCAGAGGAGGCCGACATTTGAGTGCCTCCTACCATTCCTGAAGAAGCACAGAGTCCAAGAAGTCAACCCATAGCAGATTTTGATGTCACTTCAATGGATCTTCCTACTGATGTTCAATAGCATACTATTGCTGTAGCAGACAACCCCTCTACCCCAACAGACAGCTTTTTTTAGACAATCGAGAGCAGACTTCAAGCTCATGAGGAGAGAATCAAGAATATGCTTGAAGAGTCTGAAGCGAGAATGGCTCAGCAAATTGCTACAGCTGCAGAAAAGATGTCTGATTTCAGACTCAGATAGACTTTCAGTGATCTTAATAAACAGATCAGAGATAAAGTGGTCAGCACTAATGATCACTTGGAAGAGCTGAAACAACGTCAGATAGCGCTGCTGAAGACCTTTGAGCATGAAGCGGCTGTCGGGTCAGAGAGAGGAAAAGCTCTGCAGAAGGTCATTGATGAAATGAAGTCTGACAATGCCTTTATCAAATCTGATATGGAAGTCATCAGTGATAATGTGAAGGAATTAAAGGCTTTTTCTGGGGATTCTTCGTTCTGAAACAGACAACATCAACAGTAATATGCTCAATATTGATCAGACAACTACAAACACAAGCATAGAAGTGATGCTGATACTCCAGATGCTAAAGAACAGTTACCTAGTTCCAGTTCCATACCCAAACCATAGGATCTAAACCTAATGATTTTTGTCAAAAAGGGGGAGAAAGGAGTGAAAATGAGAAGGGTTCTTGACTAGGATAGGGTTGTTTTGTTTATGTATGATATCTATGCTTTCATTGAAAGTTATATATAATATCTTTTTTACTGATATAATGTCTGTGATTGTGCCAATTATAAGGTATTCTAACTAATATGACTTAGAACCTATTTATCCATAAAAAGTTTTTGACAACATCAAATATGGGGAGATTGAAGTGGTGAATTAGACTTTGTGCCTAATTGAAGAGGTGGATCATACCTTATGCTCTGATTTCTTTGTCTGTCACCATTTATGATTTGTCGTGTAAAAATACTTGTTAATGTTCTATGTATATTATCTGTTATTAGACTCTATATCTCTAGTATTAGACATCTGATAGTCCTAGGAAATGCTTGAGAGAGTCAGGGTTCTGAAGGAGAAAGGACTTTGTTGGAAGTACCGAGTAAATCAGACTGGCTGAGAAGACTTTAGGGTATAAGAGTTTCATTGCTCAGGGAACAGAGTTCGGATAAAGATTGGAAAATATACTGCATGTCTGTATGCTGGGAAGATTGTTCTAATTATGGCGTTATAGAGTTCTATGATATATGCTTAGCACAGTTCTGAAGAGATCAGAAGACTATGACTTGTGATAGACTACTGTATTGGACCAAAGGAGTTCAAACAAACTTATGTGATTGGAACAGACAAAGGCTAACAGACTTCCGAACTACATCAGACTACGACTTTACCATGGAAGAATTCAATAGACTTCATCAAGGTCTGATGAGTAGACAGATGAGAAACGAAAGATCTGAATGTGGGTATAACCAATTTCATTTTTCCAAGGCATCCAGGATCTATCAAAGGCGGATGGAGGATTCAGTTGAGATTAATAATTTCATTCATTCATCTGCGCACATACTCTCTTTGCAAATTCATCTCAACTGCAAGCTTCAAGATTCAAGAACCAACCACTTTCGGTTCTCCCTGCGACAAAGCGACTTCTACAATTAGGGATTTCATTGATTGGATTTCATCTTTAGAGATTTCTACATTCTCTATAGTTTTGTGAGTTTTACAGATACTTTCATTCTTTCTTGATACGGTACGCTGAATGATCCAGAAGACTCAGAGGTTGAGAGGTGAACCTGAAAACCTTTTGTAGATCTGTTGTGATCTTGATTTTGTGTGGTAACAAGGTTTTTTGAGTGATCCAGGAAAACTCAGAGGTTAAAAGGTGAACCTGGAAAGCTTTTGTAATCTATTTTGTGATAGTGGATTTGTTGTGTTGTTCCGTGGATTTTTTCCCCTGAACTAGGGTTTCCCACGTTATATTTGGTGTCCATTTTACATTTCCTATTGATTGAATTTTTATGTTCATTCAATAACCAATAATCGAATCAAGGACTGTCAGTTAGAACTACAAGCTTGTTATTCTGCTGCGTTTGGTTCAAGATTCCAATAAGAATCGAATATTGATCACTAGCCTATTAACTCCCTCCCCCCTCTAAACTATATTGTTGTAATCGTTGTAGCACTTTCACTAATTGATACAATGGTGGCTAGAATTCGCAGCTCGATAGCCATATGCTTGTCATATGCAGGTCGTTTGGTGTTGGTTAAGTCAGTGTTGAGAGGAATACAAAGCAATTGGACTCAATTGTTCCTACTTTCTTGTAATGTCATGGCTGAGATTGAGAGCATTTGTTGTGCCTTCTTGTCGTCAAGAGTGGCTTTAACTAGTCACAAAGCACTTGTGTCTTAGGACAAAGTATGTCTACCATACAGGAAAGGGGGTCTGGGTCTGCGAAACTTGAAAACCTTGAACCATGCCTTGATGTTCAAACATATATGGGCCATTGAGAAAGAATGACAACGCTTGTGGTCAATTTGGATCAATGCTTATTACTTTAGAGGATAAGTATATGGGGTATGGAATGGAGAAGTGGTTCTTCCTGGATATGGAAAGCTATGTTGGAGGTTAAGGAGGAGATCAAGTCTTGTATGTCTTCTTTCTTGTTGCTAAATAGACCATATCAAGTAAGCAAAGGCTACAAAGCTATATTATCACAACAACCTGATTTGCCATGGTGTAAAATAATATGGAATTGAAAGCTTATGCCCTAAATTTCATTTATAACTTGGCTGGCTGCTAGAAAGGCTTTGCGAACAAAAAAAAACAAAGATTGTGGGAGTGGAATTTGATTGATGATATCATCTGTATATTATGTGAGGCTACTGATGAAGATTGTAAGAACCTATTCTTCATGTGTACATACTCTCAAGGGGTGATACAACTTGCTTTAAGGAAGTTGAAGCTTCATGCTGTTAGGTTTAGATGGGATGACTAGTTTGATTGGATCATGAAGGTTTCGAGGGGCAAATCAAGAATGGCAATTGCTTGGAAAGCCTTCACCCCGTCTACTATCCATGATATTTGGAGAGAGAGAAATACGAGAATATTCAGAATGGAAAGAAGACGCCCTGAAGTAGTGGCCATCAGGATCGAAAAGCTAGTGGAAGTTACTGATATGTCTTAGTCTGTTTTGTTAGTATGATGGTATAGGCATATAGTAGTGTGTTAAGGTGTTTGTTTGATTTGTACTAAAACATTGGAATGAATTTTTTTCATTAATAGAAAACTACTCATTAAAAAAAAAAAAAAAACGCCAAGGAGGGCAATGCTAAGAAGAGTAACAAGGGTAACCCTTTAGGGTCCCTTCAAAAGTTCAAGCAGAGGTAACATCCTTAGTGTCCCTTATACAGTATAAATTTGGTTATTATGTTTTTTGACTTTGAGAATATACGTGGCGTAGGCCATTCCATTAAGAAGGCTGAGATTAAGGATCTTATTTTGTCTATGTAGGTGAAGCTTTTTGGTATTGTGGATACGAAGATAAGGGAGGATGAGTCTCAGTTCATCTTTGCTGCTATACAATCTGGTTGGTTAATGGTGAATAATTATGCTTACTCAAACAAAGGAAGAATTTGGGTGTGTTAGGACTCGATGTCCTGGATTTCAAGGTTGTTGATCTTAATGATCAAGTCATCCATGGCAGAGTGACCATAAAAGGGGAGAATCATGACTTCTTCTTTGTATCTTTTGTTTATGATGAGCTCTCATATATGATAAGGAGACCTTTATGGGCTAATTTGGTATCAAAGTCAGCTGATTTTGACCTCATTCCATAGACCATTCTTTGTGATTTCAATGCCATTGTAGGGCCTGATGATAGGTTTGGTGGAACTTCCAAATGGCTGTCATCTTTTGATGAATTTAGGAACTGTTTTCAAGCTATATTTCTTGATGATCTGAGATACAAAGGTTGCAGTTATACATGGTCTAATAGGGTGCATAGGGACAAAGCATATAGCACGAAAATTGATAGTATTATGTAATGGGCAGTGAGTCATTAACTTTACTTCACCTGAGGCTGGGTTCATGGATGCCAGGGTATTTGATCATTCTTGTACGATTGTCACTACTTGGCCTAAGGTTAGGCCAAAAACCTCATTCAGCTTCTTTGATTTATGGACCCGTCATTTAGAGTTTATGAACATAGTTTAGGAGTCATGGTCTATGCATGTCAATCAATGTTCATTGTATAGATTGGTGATGAAGCTTAAGGCCTTGAAGAAGAAGCTCAAGGATTTTAATAAAATCCACTTCACTGATAACTCAAATAGGGTTCAGACCCTTAGGCCGGAGGTTGATTCGGTACAAAAACAGTTGCTGGAAGATCTTACAAGTGTGGAATTGGCATAGCTTGAGAGGTTCTGGGTACAGACCTATGTTGATATGAGACTAAATGTAGAGTCTTCCTTAGATAAAAGTCTAGAGTCCAGTAGCTTGAATATGATGATATGAACTCTAAATTCTTCCACCAGAAAATTAAGGCTCGTGAGAATAGAAATTTTATTTCCTCTCTCCTTGATGCAGATGGCTCTCTTATTCAGGATAAAGATAAGCTGAATTGGGATATTGTTGGCTACTTTGAGTTTCTTTTTGTCAAGGATGTCAGTGTGGGGCTTGTTAAGGGGCTTGTTAAGCCATTTCAAGGGGTGGGACTTGTTAAGCCATTTCAAGATGATCACAAGGCAAGTATGGTTGCACCAATGTCTGATGAGAAAGTGCATAAGGTGTTGTTCTCCATGCCAAGGAGTAAGATCCCTGGACCAGATGGCTTTACTGTGGAATTGGTCTATAGTTAAGTATGATTTCTTTTCTGCAATTAAGGAATTCTTCACAAATGGCACATTACCTAGGGAGGCAAATAACAGTCCTACTGCCTTAGTGCCAAAATCAAACTTTCGTCACAGATTTTAGGCCGATTTCATGGTGTAATACTATTTATAAGTGTATATCTAAAATCATTGCAATTAGACTTGCCGTGGGATTGCCTTATGTTGTTAGTCATAACCAGGCAGCATTTGTTAAGGGAAGAAGGCATTCAGATAATATCTTGATTGCTCAGGAGTTATTTAGAGATTATCATCTTCAACGACACTCTCCAAGGGCAGTTGTCAAGATTGACTTGCATAAGGCGTATGACTCATTGGACTACGAATTCTTACTTCATGCTTTGACTGCATTCCATGTTCCTGAGGTGATGATCTTTTGGATCAAGGACGCTATCACTACCTCCCAGTTCTCCATTTCTATTAACAGTGAGCTTCAGGGCCTTTTTGGAGGTGGAAGGGGGCTAAGATAGGATGATCCTATGGCTCCCTACCTTTTTTATCTTTGCCGTGGAGGTCTTTACTTGTATCTTGAAGGATCATGTCACTGATAGTGCCTTTTCCTACCATTGAAAATGTCAAAAGACTAAGTTAACGCACATATTCTTTGCTGATGACCTTACTCTTTTTGGAAGGGAAGAAGTTGCATCAAGGATGACTCTCAGGCTGGTCCTTCCATGTTATCCTCAGTCTCTGATATAAAAGCTAACTTGGTGAAGTGTGAATTGTTTCTATCTGGATTGGCTGTTCATTCTATATAATATATTGAGGCCATCTGGGGTTTAGACTTGGTGCCCTGCCTTCTACCTACCTTGGTCTTCCATTGATATCTTACGGTATTAAACTTTCTCAGTGTAGGAGTTTATTGGACAGGGTTAGCTATAAGGGCATGGGTTGTCCAAATAGACGCCTATCTTATGTAGGCAGGCTGGTGTTTATTAGTTTTGTTGTCCAGGCCATTCATATATATTGGATGTCTTTCTTTCTCTGGTCAAAGGTAGTCATTCAGAAGTCAAACAAAATACTCAGATACTTTTTACGAAGTGGTTTTTTCTTGCACAATAGGAGTACTCATGTTCTTGGTCAACAATTTGTCTATCATAACGTGAAGGGGCCTTGGGTCTCAGGAATTTAAGGGAATAAAACAAAATTTTGATATTGAGGTA
The DNA here is from genome assembly GCA_035668315.1 of Drosera spatulata. Classification (NCBI taxonomy): domain Eukaryota; kingdom Viridiplantae; phylum Streptophyta; class Magnoliopsida; order Caryophyllales; family Droseraceae; genus Drosera; species Drosera spatulata. The sequence goes on along the minus strand of JAOVYX010021193.1, from coordinate 7,518 downwards.
TATATGGGCCCTAGTTTCTAGGGAGTTACCGACTGGACTGCTTGAGGTAAGGTAAACCTTATTGCCCCTAGGAACTTCTGGACTCTCACTATATCTTACACTACAAAAAAAAAAATAAAAAATAAAAAATAAAAAATAAAAAATAAAAAATCAAACGACTAAATATTTTTGTCGCTCAACGAGCCAAATTGGTCGTAAAAGGGCACGAGTGACTAAACAGTGACTAAAAACCATCCTCGCAAAATGCTACCTCGCTAAGTGAGATTGGCGACCATTTTATAAATTTAGTCGAAAAATATTTGATGACTAAAATCGTAATGTAGTCACTAAATTCGCGACTAAAAAGAACTTTAGTCCTCCAACCTAACGACCAAGTCTTCATGTTAGTTACGAATTTGTGATGACAAAATGCTTTAACTTTTGCGACTACTGATATTTTTAGTCGTCATTTTCGCGACTAAACGGATAATTTGATCGTCATTTTCGTGACTAAGTTTTTAATTTGGTCTCTATTTGGCGACTAATTTTAACGTTTGGTCTTTAACTTTGGTGACTAAATCTGATTTATGTATCTCAAATCGGCAAATAACTTGCTCTCTAGAATTCTTATCCTGCTATTACAAACAATTACAACAAATTCAACTCACGTGCCGTAAAACATCCGGACAGCATAATACAAATTTCGAAATCTAACACAATCCCATTGAAGAGTTTAATATCCAAGCATACAAACACTTGTAATGTCTCAAATCCAAACCATAACTAAGTTTACAACATTCCACAATACAGAAAACATTCAACAGAGGATAATACAAACTTCTTGCAAAGACGAGATCAAGGCGAGGCCTAAGGTTGTAAATGGATTAAAACTCATAACAGGAGATAAGTTGACACACATTTCCCATACCATTATTTTCAATTCATCCATCTCCCTTATGTTTCCTTCCAGTTTTGTTTCCATTTCTTTCTTTGTCTCCTCTAACTCCTTCGTATGTGCAAGTCGATCTGCTTCCGCCCTTTTGTTCGTTTCCTCCAATAACCGTGCTTGTATCTCAATTTGTTCTTTCAAATCTGTGATAGCTCTGGACTGTGAAGTGGATCCGAAGCTGCTTCTGCGTCTGGTTGGTTTCTCATAAAACAACTTGGTTGCAGAACCCAGTCCCAACACAGTCCCACTTGGTAAAAAGCCCCTAGTAGCTTCGAGGAACAACTCCGACTCTGTGGGGGGACTACGCTCACTGTCTTGTGATCCCTCAGCCTCCTCTTACAATGTTTTCAACTCTTGGAACTTGTCCTATAATTTTGAAAACAATGTACGCATTAAAGCAATATGTTATGAAAAAGTGCAAGTAATTGTGTCGAACAATAGTAACATAAGAATGCAACTTTGATGAAAATGTAAACCACTAGTCTTTACAATTGACTGTACCACCGGATTATGTCGGCATCATTCATAAAACACCTCTCGTCTTTCACACAGAAGAATAGAGTTGGATACCATCAAATATGTATCTAATATGATAAAAGTGTGTTTGAACATAGAATCCAACTTGTTGAATGGAAGGAAAGTATAGAAGACTGCTATATGTGAGAATCCTATAAAGCTAGACAACCAGAAAAGTGCAAACAACCGGTGTAGTAAAAAAAATCTGACAACTTCATCAATTTAAGCGAACTCATGCAATTGCAACTCATCCAGATATAGGATTTAAAGCAAGAACTTACTTCTTCTTTCACTGATGCACAAATTTGCGGCCCGCTCAGCTGAAAACGATCCCGCACTCAAGATCAATACTTGTCGTAGAACTTGTCAAATAATTCGTAATATCAAAGACCCAATTACGAAAAAACTAAGCACGAGCAGACAAAGCCTTGAACTTGCGAGCATCTTATAATCAGCAACCTGACCAACTATGACTAAACCAACTCCTTTCACATTTACGCCAATAACATTGTCAGTTGGCGTTATGGTCCTCGCATGGGAGGACTGGATAGGGCCGGTGTCGTGTCCAAAAATCTCTTAGAAAAGTTTCAAGACTCAGGGTGAAGTGTTCAACTTCGATATTGATAACTAGTCTCTGTAAACTAGGTTTAGAGGTGTCAAAAATTAGGTACTGATTGTAACTCTCTGTAACTCTTTATAAACTTAGGTATTGATTATAACTCGTGTCAAAAATTATCTTAGACAGTTTCAACTTCTGTTTTCAGTTATTCTGTATTTGCAAAGAAAAGATCTTGGAATTTGAAGCTCACAAAAATCCACCGATCAGCAAACGAATCAAACAATCAAAAAACCCAAAATCATATCATTTCATAAGAAAAGCAAACATGTCTCATCTCGTCATGAATCAAAATTACTCCACAAGACAATAAGCCTAAAAACAAAAAAATCAACCCATATGTACAAAGCGGATTAAACCAACAAACCAAAAGTGAGCTAAAGCAGGAGATCTACAAAAATCAACAACCAGTCCTGAAATTTTTGTAGACATGCAAAACTAAAAAACAACAATGCGAATTGAGAGATCTGTGAAAAGGGATCTGACCCCCACAACTACAGAGAGGTAAGGCTACTATTGTTCACAGAATGGGGATTAGGGTTTCATTTCCTCAATTCGAGATTACAGATATGGAGAGGAATCGAATCGCATCACTGGAATTGGAGACGATAATGATGGGCTAAAACGGGAAATGGAGGTGGAAGGAGAAGACTGGCTAATGGAATGGTGGTGCCTCGGTGAAATGAGGATCCTTTTCATTCGTCCCTAATTTTGATGGCGACTAACTACAAATTTTAGTTGTAAATCTAGCGACCTACATCATAAATTAGTCGGCAAAAGGGCGACTACGTTTTATAATAGTCGTAAAATTCCTTCTATTTTTTTTTAAAATGGGGACAAAATTATAAATATTGCTACCAAAATCTGGATTTAGTTGCTATTATAACGACGAAAATTATGTTTAGTGGTCAAAATAAAAAAGGGCAACCAATTTCAATTATCCTCGTCAAAATTGCTACCAAAATGGTTTTTGGTCGTAAAAAAAATGACTAACACAATACAATTAGTCACCCTTGGCCCAGTTTTTTTATAGTGTTAGTATTCCTCTCTTGGGCTTGGAGGAAGATTCTCTATTTGAGACAATTGGCTAAAGGCAAGATTGAACGGAGAATTGGTGATTGAGTTTCTATGAATTTCTGGCATGACAATTGGTCCTTATTAAGGCGTTTATATTTATCCTTCTCTGATGATTTGCCAATGACTATATAATCTCTAGATCAACCTTGTTATCTTGCTTTATTTGTTATCAAGTCTAGTGTTTTCCATCCTTTATGTGTAATGCTCTCAATGTTGGTTTTTTACCTCATATTAATGGAGGCATTGATATGTATGTCTAGACTGGTTCAGCACCTGGTCTTTTCTCTTCAAAGTTGGTCTGGGAAGGGATGAGGATTGTGGGTCCTACTATCCTTTGGCATGATCTGCTATGGGAAGCTGGATAAATCCCTAGGAATTAACCATTGTGTGTTGGATGATGTCTCATCAAAGGCTTTCTACTCAGGATAGGTTGATAGGCATGGGTAGGATGAATGTATCTACGTGTACTTTCTATCATTTGGAGATTGAATCCCACGATCACTTGTTCTTTGCCTGTGCTTTTACTTCCTAGATTGTCCAAGATTGGAGTTCGAGATGTCCAAAAGCAGCTCAAGTTGGCTCATGTAAGGGACTCTATTCAGAAATTGGCTCATGTAAGGAAAAAATATGCCAGGATCTTATTTTGTGCTATGATTTATGAAATCAATGATGCCATATTCAGGAATATAAGGCCTCAATATGATGCCTTGATGTCCAGGTTGAAATGCCTTAGTAAGGATTGAGTTATTCTCCGGGAGAAGAATACGTTTGTTGCTGTGCACAGTTTTGTTCATATGAGATGGCTGTGATTGTATAGGTTGTCTTTGCATAGCTTTTTTTTTTTTTTTTTTTGTATAGCCTTGTTGCAGTATTATTTGTATAGGGTTAAAAGATTTTTGGTATAGAGTTTGATGGATTGATACTATCCTCAAACGGATGACAGCAATAAGGTGATGTTCTATATGGTTTGATGTGGTTCATCCCTTGTCATGCTACGTTTTTAAGGTGTTGATTCTAATTAATCGATCCGCATTAATGAGTAACGCAATCCCAAATATGTTTAAGTCCAAAATCCTGATCCGAATGTCTTATTTTTCAGGAAACATACTCAAAGTATGTAACATGATGGTGAAATTTATTTTTGGAATGTTTTTGGAATAAATACTTCTGAAAAAATTGACTTCAAATCTTGAGATATTGGATAAATTAACCATTTTTAATTGAGGGTGATATCTTAATCGTCCAGGAAGGTTAGGAGGCTAGACTGTAAAGCTCAAATGGGCAAAAAGTTAAAGCACATGCAAGCAAAAAACTTGGGAAAAAACATAGGTAGCCCCATTTGAGTTTAGATTGTAAGCTTTGTTTCATTTCAAACACCCAATGATGCATGATGCACACTATAAAAAAAGGCCTATTTTGCGACGGAAATTTTCAGTCGTAAAAGGCCAAAACTCCGTCGCTAAAAATGTTTAGCAACAGATTAGCGACGGAAACAATCCGTCGCCAATAACGTAGTCGCTAAACCAAAAATTAGCGACGGATCTGTCGCTAAACCAAAACTATAGCGACGGATTGACTTTTTCCGTCGTTAATTTTTTTTTCCAATACTTGCAAACTTAGCGACGGAAGCCGTCGCTAAATGTCATTCCTCATTTTTTAAAATTTAGCGACGGAATCTGTCGCTAAATGTCATTGTTAATTTATAAAAATTGGCGACGGAATCCATCGCTAATTGAGTTTAATTTAAAAAAAAATAAATCAGAATTTCAACGCATACTAATAATACAAATACATGTACCTGGATCAAGAAACTCATCAAGATTCTCAGAAATATACAAACATCAATCAAATTGAACAAAAATTTTGAATTTTGCAAATGTAATGAGTTTACAACAACCTAATAGGCGTCAATGGCCAGCTAGTCTAACATCGTGCTGCTCTGGGGGACAGGAATCGTCATCCGGAGGTGGTTGAAAAGGAGAAAAAGCTTTACCGGCCTCGTTCTGACATGTGGAAGGATCCTCGTCCATCTTCATGAAGAGGAAGGTCATCTGTTGCTCCATCCTGGCCTCACTCTGTTGGAGGGTGAGGACTTCTTCCTTCAACTGATAGTAATCCTTTGGAATCCCCCGAGAGCTTTGCGATTGACTCCTTGATGAAGAGCTGAGCATGGATCGAGGGTATAATTGGCTCGCAGCTGAACCGATGCCATATACCCTTCCCTTGTCGGTCCGAGAGACCTCCAAGAAAGCCCGATCAGCCGTTGCATGAAACTGCTACTGAGCAACCTCGGGATCGACAGACTCATCCTTCTGTGACTCAGACAGCTGGCCGAGTTGCTCAAAATATGAATCCTACAATAGATCGATTGGAATGCATTAGTAATGTAAAATGTAATGGAAACTGTATTTAATAAATAAGGAGCGAAAGAAAAGATACCCGAAGCTGTGTCGCAGGCTCCTCAACTAGCGGAATGTCCGCTATAGACTTACCGGCCTGAATGGTCTCTACAACGCCAGGGGCATCCGACTTCTTATGAGTCTAGATAAATACCTCGGAGCCCATGACCTTTCGTTTCAAGGCCGTCTCCTAAAACAATTTAATCAAAACAATGAGTTAAAGAAGCTTAAATGATTGTTATATGAAATTTTGTTAATGAAATGATAAAACACGTATAAATCTTAAATGTATCGAATGAAAAAGAAAAAACGAAAAACTAACCATCCTCTTCCCGATGGAGACAGAGGACACACTACCCTGAGTGTGTGTCGCGATCCCCTTCGGTCGGTTCTTCTGGGCTATGTCAGATTTCGTTTGGAAATTCTCACTCGCGCACTGCCGCTCCAAGAGCTCCATCTGAAGCTCGAAGGGCATCCACTGTACGTTGTCGAATCGCCCCTCAATGATAGCGATTCGACCCTTGTAGAAGATGTCTGGGAAACGACGTTTCAACGTCGCCTCCCATCCAGCACGTAGCCGTGCATCGAGTGAAGTATCCCAGGTATACTGCACCTGAAAGAAACAATAGAACATATTAATTTATATAGTACATTTATATATATCGAAGTAAAATTAGTGATAACATAAAAAAGGGATTTTGGGCTCGTACCGAGAACCAACCGAACATGCGATCATGTGCATGTAGTGGAACCTCTAAATAGGTAGTCCACAACGCCTCATAGAAGGCCGTGAATGATGCAATGATTGTCCTGACTACGTCACTGTGATAAAACCTACATCATATAGTGCCAAATATACATAAGTATTTGATAAATACGTCTAGTAATCGAAGATAAAATTTATATATGTTAATCCAAACGGGAAAGATAAGGTAAATATCTTACCAGTGTGTATCTAGATGTAATGGAGAGCTAGGATCGATCTCCGGAAGTATAGCTCTACTACCACAGGAGGATGATGGCCGTGCTGATGTAGAAGCACGAGGAGACGGCTCATCCGGAGGCAACGTCGGGGCGAACTGCCCATGACCGTGTTGTACATCGGCCATGATGTCGAACTGATCATGCTGGGGCTCTCCCTCCATCGCAGGAATGTGAGATGGCATCGTACTCTCAAATACATCGTACTTCGTACTCTCACACGAAGTACTACGTCTGCCCCTGGAATCACCGGATGACGACATCTGCGAACATATAAGGAAAAAATGTTAGTTTCTTCTCCTTGAATGGAACTGCTATGATTGCGTATGCTACAAAGACATAATTCTTTCACGTTAGGAATTTCTTATTCTTCACGTATGTATTTAAAATCCTCTTCCCGATCATTCCTACCCCTCGTCATCGCCATCTTCATCATCATTTTCAGACTCGTTTTTGGCTATGTCTCCTGTTGTGTCTTCCTCTTCTTCCTCTTCCTCGTCCTCGTCCTCCTCATCATCCTCGTCCTTGTCCACCTCCTCCTCATCCTCGTCCTCGTCCTCTTCATCCTCCTCCTCATCTATCTCATCATCTTCATCATCGTTGTCATATTCTGTTTCTTCCAATGGTTCAAGAATAAAGGGTGAGACATTGAAATCTTCTTGTAAAGCTTGTTCCATTGCTTCGGGAGCTTCAGTAGTACATCGTGATTTTGTTTTGAATACCACCCATTATCTACTCTCTCGGGGTGCACACCCCAGATAAGGAGCATAATATACTTGAATTACTTGAGTGGCAAGAACAAAAGGATCATATAACCCTCTGTATCTGCTCATACGATCTATGTCAGCAAGCCCATAGCTCGGGTGTACGCTCAATCCAGAGTCTGAATCGAACCATTCACATTTGAAAAGCACAGTATTTAAGCTTCTAAAATCTATCCCGATATATTGGAGTTCAACAATGTCTACGAGAATCCCATAGTAGTCCTCGACGCCATCTCC
>JAOVYX010021192.1:0-16074 GCA_035668315.1 Drosera spatulata | reverse complement strand
CAAAGCAAATGTACCCCCTGGAAGAAGTTGGAAAAAGCAAGCAAACTTACTTACTAATCAAACCAAAGCAAGAACTAGGCATCAGAAAATATTGTAGGTGGCAGGTCTATTTAACCGTTAACATCAAACATACCTTCACCGTCATCATTGGCCCACAGAACCACAAGTACATACTCAACCAGCGGGATCAAAGCACAAGAGATAATGCACCAAGAACATCCTCGGCGCCTTGGATTGGGGCCTTGTCGAACATGACACTGAAAGTATACAAGGGACTAGTTCCAACATCACCAAAGACAACCCCAAGAGTCTGGAACACGAGCATCACCGTCCTCCAAGTGCCAAACTCCGGCAACCACATACATCTTTAGACAGCTATTGTTTATCTACTCATCATGCTTATTGACAAGATTTACTTTTCAAAAGACCCAATATAATCCTTAAAAAGTTTAGTAGTATGGGATCCTGGAAGAGAGCACATTTTAGTTTCCTTGAATGGGTCCAGCATACTAGGAGGACCAGGGTAGAAGTTTGTCTACGATGAATGGAAGTTTATCAGTATGCCCCCAGAGTATTGCAAGCGGAGCAACGTTCTACAGAAGAAGGTACACTTCTAGCCAAAAACTTATTCCCAATGCCAAAGGCAGGTTCCTAGTGCCAAAGGTAGGACCCTACATTAGCATTTTCGTCTTTAGTCCACCCACTCAATCGCCCAAGAAAGCACAAAGCTTAATATAATTGCTTTGGAATCAAGACAACATCTCTTGGCACGAGGGACTCCCCAAAATGAGAGTAATAAGGATATTTCCAGCTTCTGATCACATAGTATTTGCATCATTCAAGTGAGTCAACAATCAGCCTATGTCGTCCATTAAAATGCTAAAAAAATACTTGAAGTTTTTGACAATGAACATCTTGAACTACCTTATCTGAGAAGATAGCTCACTGCTATAGAGCTATTACATTTCCGCCACAAAGACAAAGAAAACCAAGAAATGTCGACCTATAGACATCACCCTAAAACCCCCCAACTCATAGGTCCTAAAATTACCCCTAAAAACAAATGTGAACTAATATCCCTTAATCAAGCTCATGAACTGTCATCACCTCCACTATGCTCCATGATCAATCCCTCTCCTATCCGCCACACTTCTAGTTCTACCCCAAACAATCAAACAATCAAAATTCGGAATCTCAAACAATCAAGTAACACTCCATTATGCTCAAGAAGCTGCTTTTCTTTCCCCATTTCACACCCTACACCCCAAAATCAACCACTGGACCACAAAATCCAAACACGAAAAAGAAAAAAAAACCCTCTCAGCACAAACAATCACGAAACCAATCCAATGATTCAAACTCAAATCAAAGAACCAAAGCACCTGTAACATTTCATCCTCATCACAACCTCGAAATCGTTCCTATGAGCCCCCGGGATCTCGAGCGCTTCGACATCGAACGAATCCACCCTAGGTCCCGTCCTCACCAGCCTCTGCCCCACATTATCCTCTTCATCCTCGGAATCCACATCGATCCGATCCCTCTCCGAATCCTCCTCCTCGTCCTCGTAATCCTCATCATAATCGCCGTCCTCGTCCTGGAACACCCACCTTGACTCCACCGAATCCGCCTTCACTAGCCTCTCTCCAATTCCCCTCTCATCCGCCACGGTCACCACTCGATCATCCGCCATCGAAGACTGAATCGAGAGGTTGATGGTGGTGTGAATGGGGTTAGATTGGGAAATGTGTTGACATTGAAGGGATTGGAAACCCTAGCGGGGGTGGTAATGGAAAGAGGGGAGATTTGATCGGCGAGATAGATGGTGAAGAGTCAGGGGAATGGCGAGGGGAGATGTGAGAGGCGAGGGCAGAAAGGGAAGAGAGGGGAATGGTCAGCGACGTGGGCTGGTGGAGTAAGAAAGAAGTACACCAAAGCCAGCGACCACCGTGATACTCTCAATTTAGTTATTAATAATTTTTATTAAATTCAATATAAATATAATATTTTTATTTATTTTTTATTTAGTAATAAATTTAAAATTATCTCATCTTTTTTTTTTCTCTTTAATTCTCTCTTCTAAACCTCATTTATACCTCACTACCTTTAAAAAAAATTCTCATCGAATTTCATACAAATTCAGCACACACATAAAATCTCGTATTGGATTAAACCGTTGTAATTAAATTGGGACGAAGATAATAATTAGTACTCCATCCATCCTAAGATCATACTGACAATAATTTGACTATACACACATATCGATGTAAAATTTGATGTACGTGTAATGACGATCAAACGTACTTTTTTTATGAATTTATCGTAAAACATTAATAATTATATAAATTAAGAATGAGCAAAATTAATACCGAATTATCGAATCGGATCGGATCGAAATCAGTCAAACCGTACCATATCGGCCAAGAACCGATCATATTGATACTTGACGAAAAATTATAATAAGAAGAATCGAAAAATCAGTACAAATTGGGAAATTATTTTTAAAAAACAATCCCGTTGTATCAGATGGGACCAACATAGTTAACATTATTAGTTTTGTTGTTTCAATACTAATTAAACGATGTTACTTGATGATTTGGAGTGAAATCTTGAAAAAGATATAAGTTTCGTAAGATTATGTTTTATTCATTTTCAATACCAATTAAAATATAAAGATCCTTTTCAAAGAAAAAAAGAAGCAAATATCAAAAGAATGAGTGTAACGTTCCGACTTTTCACGTAGGAAGACACGTGGGCGTTATGTCGTCACGGACCCTGTCCGTGACAAGGCTAAACAAACCGAATAGGTTTTAGGAGTACAGAAGTCAAGAAAAACACAAATAGTGATATAGTCATAGCTACAATCCCAAATACCTGTTTAGATATAATATTTAAACGAAAGTTAAGCAGATCGCTTATTACATTCATCAATATAGTCATTTGATCTGCCTTATTATCTGAAATACATGGGTTCATCTATATACATACAAGCTCTCTCTAAGAGCCTTCAGGTGCTGTTGGGGGCATAACTGCAATTGAAAAACATAAACGTATGCTAATGAAGCTCAGCAACCTCTGGTGTATGAATCCCAATTACAGGGAACTTCCGCTAACGGTTATGGCAACCGCCGAAAGTCCCTAAAACATTTTTATATATATAGGAAAATATGGGCGCCATATCACACAACATCGCTTCTCATTTCATTATATAGCTTTACACAACATCGCTTCTCATTTCATTATATAGCTTTGTATCGTTTTTAGGAGTCATTCTTTTATTGTGTATTTAATTAGGGTTTATGACTCGACTCAAAAGCGACAACAACTCCAAGGATATGATCGACTCGGAGTACAGAGATAATATTAAGTGTCAATCGTCAGCCGGATTACCCAATAGATCCCGTTTTCGCACTTGCATACCCTGTGTGTCGCCTTGCACCTCTTGTGCGCATTTAATGAGGTATCTTTGTCTGCATTGAGATAATTTGGGCCTCCCTGGAGAGTGTAACCCGTGGCCCCGCCACTACGGCGTAGAAGCCGCTGCATGCATGCAAAGAGGATGGGGAATCCCCATCGTTCCCTAACTAGTTTTCACCCGTGACGATGACTCAGATGATAATACAGGAGTACAAATGACTCAAACCCAAGCCACCAAGGCTATTCAGAAAAACAGATGATCGCAGTGGATCGAAGAAGGAACACCATGTTCGACCTTCTCAACAAAATCAAGAAAATGACCAATGATCCACAAGGGATGTCAATGCCGTCCTTATCACTTCAAAGAGGCGTTATTTCTTATTTGTTTGTTTTTCATTAGTTTACATGAATAATGAAACTACGCTCCACATCCCCCGTTTCCTTTTTGTTAATCATTTAGCAGTCGCTTTCATTTATTTTCCGTGAGGGTATATACATTATAAGGGTACATTCTAGTTCATTTCAACCCCAAATACCCCATCACGTGTCAAACGTGATCGTTTATGCACGTTTGACGATTTATTTCCATGCGTAGGTGTTATATATCTCAAATACGTGTTTTGGTTTAAAGTTCGGGGTTCGAAAATATATTTTTCCTAGACAAAAGGCCGTCAGAGGCGCGATCGGGCGTTTTTCCCTGCGACGGCAAAACAAGAACCCTGCGACGAAACTGTTCATAAAATTCCCATGTTTTTCCCTCGTCGCGGCCGCGACTTAGGAAATTCTCTGGACTATCGCGGACGCGACGGATCTCAGGACAGAGCCACCAGGGAACCTCTCTGTCCGTCTTCGGAACGTTCAATTCACGATTTCAGGCAACCAAATCATCATATACACATCAAACTCAGCATAAACACGTCCCAAAGCATGCATAGACGTGTTTGAATCATGTGAAGGATTAAAAGAGGTGAATCGAACGTGTGAGGTTACCTCGAACGCGTTTGGTTTTCTTAAGCTCACGATCACTCGGTTTGATCCTTTGATGATCTCTGGACGGCTGCCGATGTTGGTTCTCCTCCCCGGCTTGCTGCTGCCTTCGCCTTGATGATGGTGCGTTGATGGTGATCAAGATGATGGAAGGATGATGATGTTGTTGATCATGTTGTTGATGATGTTGTTGATGATGATTATGTTGATGATGATGATCCCTGTGGTTTGCTGGCTGCAGGAGTCCCGGCTGCTGTTGCTGAAGATGCTGACCGGCAGGGAGTGAGTGTGAGTGAATGGTGATGGTGTTAGGAGAAGTGGAGAAGGTAGGCGGGAGTGGGTTTGGGTGGAAGAAAAAGAAAGGAAGAAAAGAGGAAGTGTGTGTGTGTATTATCCCACGTTTCGTCCCACGAAACGTCTCGTTCACTCCATTGTTCTCCCAAATTTCGTAATATTAATCCACGAAAAATCTATTTTCATCGATAGATTTATCCCGTGTATGAAAATATGACCTCCCGAGTCAAAATTCATTGTTTTTGGGATTAAATCGATAGTCCTGACGCGCAACGTTTAATTATAACGTTATTTGTTCGTAACGTTTATTGACGCGTTCAACTAATCATCCCAAAAATTCCATCGTCATATTTGATTCATTTAATCAAATATTTTCTAAAATTTATATATATAACCTTTTGGTATAATTTATTATAAATATCGTAACGTTATATATTCGTCTCAAAACTCCCAAATTTCTCGGGTATTACAATGAGCCACACAAGTTAATTATCTCAATATCAATATATCACAACAACATATACCATGCCAGTTCACATGGCATGAATCACAACTTACAGGTTGTTTGATGCTGATATTAGGAATCAAATGTAATCTGGAAACATAGTAAGAAGGAGACTTCACATTTAAATCTACACCAATCTTCTTTGCTACTGTACTAAAACTGGCATCGATAATGTTACAATGACGTTGATCCAATAATAAATCAATCAAAAATTTGTGCTTCTTATTTTGAATTATTGTTTGTTATTGTTGTTTTAAGTGTTTTGAGAGCAAATCCAATGCATATGGTAAATGGATTGTTATAGTCAAATAATAACAAGAAGTTCAAATAACTCACTCCAATAGGCTTCAAACGTTAAGCACAATTATAGAATTTGCTATATAGTTGTTATATATAACAATGAAAATGACTTTTGTCAGTTTTTTAACAACTCACTATTTTGGAAAAAAAATCCAACCATAAAAAAAAAAAAAACACTATGTGGCATTTTTGTGACCATTGATCAAATAACAATACTATAATATAAAATGGGATCATTGGAACAATATTATCAAAAAATATAACAATTAAACACTATTCATCTTCATAATATAGCTATGGCTAACAAAAATAGCATGTCCAATTCGACATGCCCTATTCCTTATTTTTGCTTTTATCCCTATTAATCATTCATGTTTGTTATTTGCATGGCCTACATTAATTATTAGTAATATAATGTAGCTACAATCCTTTATTTTTTAAGGGAAAAAAAGAGAATACGGGTCATAACATAGGTACATTAAATGATATGTTATCTATTTTTGTTTTTTAAGAGAAAAGGGAATATAGGTCATTTTTGCTTTTTTTTTTTTTTCATTAAGCGTGTGTCTAATGAAAAATAAAAGAGTGAGATTAAACGATAAAAAATAAATTATTAAGATTAAAAGATAATATTTTATAACTAAGAAGATTTAAGATACACTCATAACAGCATCGAGAGGGACTGAAGTGCATGATTACGAGGACACAGCCCGACTTTTCATGCTGTATATTCTGAACACACTCTTCGTAATCACGTAGAAGCCGTCTTTGAATTGGGGTTACTGTAACTTTGTAGCAGATATGGATCAAATGTGTGATTACAACTAGACATCATATTTTTTTAAAAAAAATTGACAAAGTCGCTCGAAGATAATGTTTCGATATCGAAAAAGGTCACTGGATGTGTCTTAATGATACCTATAAGTAATTTTAGTATGTCACACTGTTTGTTTTTCAATATGCGCTCTGTTTATGGTTCATGGACCAAAAATAACTCAAGGTGCTTTGTTTTAGTAAAGAAGGCGCTCTGTTTTATAGATATTGGCAAATTGACAACATGCACTCTGTTTATATTATTATAGACGCTCTATTATTTGATAAACCTTGTTCTCAATGTACTTGCTTTTTTTTTTTTTTTAATTTAAATGATAGTATTGGTTTATGGAGAAAACGAATGTGATAGATCCACTTGAAGAAAACAAGGATGAAAAAGTTCCGAGGTATGCAAGGTGGAATTTGAAAGATCTACCTAAAGACATAAATGCCGCCGCGTCTAGCTTTGAAGATGAAAAGGTAATAAAAATTGGGATTTATTCTAGTGTTATCATTTGATATCGAGCAATATGAACTAACATTTGTGATTTCGAAATAACAATTGATACTGGATCCGTTGAGCCCAACGAAGTATGAAAGGGGCGAACATGGCTTGGGAGCTGCTGTCATCGAATGACGTGAAGATGAACACGAAGATTCCAACGAAGAAACTCAAACTCAAGGACCAAATGCCCAAGATTTTGAGTTTAGAACAAGAAGGGATGGTGCCAGTTTCAGTCAATCCACTGAAAGGAGCCGTAACAGTCAAAACAATGAAGATGACATTTCATCATCTGATCAACTGATAAAGCAAACTAAACCAAGCAAAGTAACGCTGTTGAACAAACAACTACAAGAAGCTAGAATGGAAATTACTTCATTGAGGGAGAGATGTATGAAAGCCATAAAACAAATTTATTTGCTTGAGGAACAGGTAAATTTAGCACAATAGACATTAACTTCTCTTTATTTAAGTCATGATTTTTTTTAAACCAACTTTTTTATTTTGCTTGTTAGGTTGAAGATGCAAATAAACTATTAGAAATGAAAAAGGAGAAAAGCGAAAGAGCAATACAAGGGATGAATTTGGCTGAAAAAATGTGAAATATTTTTTTTTCTTCTAGCGCTCTGTTTATAATAAATCGATGCTCTGTTTTGTTCAGGTTTGTTTAACACATCTAACACGCTTTGTATTTGTCTTAGGTACATTTCTTGGAAGAAAAAAAAAATCAAAAAACAACACATGAGTTGAATGCAGCTGAAAAAAGGTAACCAATGTTCAATTAATCAAGGCGCTCAGTTTAATTATTACTGACGGTCTGTTTCATGTTATTATGTTCTTTGCTTAGTTAACGATTTATAAAATCATTGTATTTTTTTGTAGATACTCTGATTGGAAGTTCAATTAGGTTGTCAATGGCTAAATCAAAATCAATGATTCAAAACGCTTTAATGGCTGATGTAACACTTATTAAGGAGTTGAGGAAACAAATTTTTGAAATGAAACAAGAAGTAGAGAGAACAAAAATATTGCTTGATAAAGAGACATCAACAAATGAGACATTGAGATGAGAGCTAAAAAACAACGGAGATTTGATATTGAAGGCTTCAGCTGAGCGAGAAAGATTGCACGGAATCATTCGTCCCAAGGATGAAGAGAAGATTAAGCTGTCAGACGAGGTTGAAAAAGAAAAGAAGATAACTGAGGACTACAAGGCACTGTTCGACAGTAGTTCGACAGCAAATGAAATCAAAAAAGAGGAAGCAAAACAGGATGACATTTTGTATGTCAGCGACAATGATGAAATCTTACAGTCGGACGAAGAAGAAGTCAACCATGATAAAACCAATAAGAAGAAGCCGAAGAAAAAGACAGGACGTACACCGTCGTCCATGGTAATGCGGCTCAAAGATAAATAAAAACGACCAGCAAAAAGGTTGAGTAATTACACTTATGGTTCATCTAAAAAGACCAAGACTTCTCTAGACGTTTTATCCTATTTTTTGGACGACGTACGACATAAATGGGATAAAATGAAGTCAAGCCTGCCTAAAATAATCAAATCTAATTACGAATTACATTATTATTCATTTATTGTTTAATTTTCATATCTATTTATCTCTGATGTCATAACCAAGCAAATATAATTAAATGAATAATGTTTGTTACAAGGGAATATAACAGAACGACTGTTGTGTGTTAAACAGAGCGTCTCTGTTATAATCAAAACAGAGCGCCATATGTAACATAAACAGAGCGCCTATTTCAACAAAATAGAGCGACAATGTTAGACATCATATATCTTCAAAAATGACATAAATGATTTTCCAGTTGATAAAATACTCTAACCATTATTACATTATAGACACTTGATCATTGTTATGAAAGATCCGATCAGAGGTGCTGCATATGCCAATATGGACGACATAAAGCGAGTAGCTATTGATGATGCTTTATCTAATCCCGCTATCAATGCATATGTCACGTTGATGCTACAAGAGGCAAAATGCAAAGATCAAGTAGTCGTGTAGATTACAGACTGTTGGATAAGTGAAAAGTTGTGTGATATGTTTGATTTCATATACATTTTCAATTCTGGAATCTCATCTCCTTTTCTACATATAATGCAGCAAATGATTTGAAAACCAAAAAATTATCGATAAATGGATAAAGGAACATATGTTTGCAAAAAGAACATGTTGGTGGCACCTGTTCCCAATTAACACCACCGGAGGTGCACCTAAGAGTTCAACCACGTTCCATTGGAGATTATTGGCCTTCGATAACGAGAACAACAAGTGGATACATCACAATTCAAAAAGACAAAAAGCGGCGTATATAAGGGATGCGCAACTACTTGTAAGTCCCCACAATCAATTAAATTTTATTTCTTACATATCATATTAATAGTTTCATTCAAGCATAAACATGTTGTAATATATGCTATTAAACATGTAGGCGGATTATGTTCAAGGATTCTCAATGAGATCGTGAGAGAAGATGACACATAACAAACTGGAGACGAGAAAGTAATCATCATCAGGAATGCGTCATCTCAAGAAAACTTGGACTGCAGTGTTTACGTATGCCATTAGATTGAATTGATCACAAATGGAGAAGAAATATCGAACTCATCAACGTTGGAAGAAATCCGTCGTTATAGGTCCAAGATAGTGTCGTCTTTAATAGAGAAATTTGATTTATCTCAAGAATAATGTACCAAGCTAAAATGCCCATATGCTCTTGTATGATACAATGTCTTGTATTCAAATTTAAGAGTTACTTTTCTTTGGGCATCGCACAATGTAAATCGTGATTGTTTCCATAATGTTTTTCTGTGGAAAATGTGTCTGTTCAATGTTTAAGTGTGTCATAACTATAAAGAAACAAACGCTCTGTTTCGTATTACAAAGGCACTCTATTTAAATAAAACAGAGTGACAGGTCAATTAGAAACAGAGCACCTGATGTCTAAAATATAATTCTCCAATTTATTTCACAAATGAAACAGAAAAACAGATAAAAAAAAAACCACATTTTACATAGAATAGAATTTAAAATAAGATTGGTTACATATATATAAACGGGAATAACATGAAATAAAGAAATGAAACAACACAAAATCACTATGTCGTCTCTCAACACGTCTTCCTGCTGTGGTGACCAAACTTGTTGCACCTAGTACACTTAATAACCCTTGTCTCCTCGTCACCCGATAAAATATGGCATTTTTTCGACCTGCCAGGTTACCTACCTGCAGTGGGTGGAGCGATTTCAACATCTATGATTATTATAATTTGATCGATAATAGATAAACGAATAGGATATATGATTGCCTCGTAACTCTTCTTGTAATTTTCAACAAAGAAATAAGAATCGATCTTGCTGCTTAACGGTAAGGAAAACTTTTCAATCACACACACCGCATGCACAAAGGGAAAGCCATTTGTCTGTCACATACAAAATGAGAAAATCCTTTCTCTTACATTAACTGAAATTGTAGGTATAGACATCACCTCAAAAAGCAGCTCTGATGATTTTTTGACAGCATAAGTACGAGAATTCTTGAATAAGTCATTCAGGGTGTCAAGCATCCTTGGGCATAACACGCCATTCCATTCTTCAACATTTTTTTGGCGATTATTGAACCAATCCATCAACTTGACACGGATCTGGTCCACCAACTGAGTGATCGGTAATTCCCTCACGCCCAAAAGCCAAGCATTGAACGATTCTGCAGCATTCGTCGTCATCTCCCCACAACAACACCCAACAGCAAAACTAATAGCCCACGTCTCATATGCCATTAGAGTTTTCAAAAATTCTCCGGCTAGTTTGCCTCTTTTTTTCTAAAACTCTGCCATCTTCTTATAAAAATCTGTCATCGTTGAGGCATATGCACATCTCTCGAAGAGTCCAACGATATAATCCTTGTATGATGTCGGCATATTAGTACCTTTGTATCTTGTCTTAAGATTATCCTTCAGATGATGAAGACAAAAGGAAAGTGGATGATCCGCAAAGACTTCAGGAAATGCTTGCAAAAAACCCAGATTACAATCTAATACAAAATTGATCTTTCGATCAACAGGAATAACTTGTCGAAGCTCTGAAAGGAACCAACATTAACTAAAATACGTCTCTTTATCAACCACAGCAAATCCAAAAAAAAAATGAAAAAGAAAAAAGTCCTTTTTTATTAAAAAACAAAACACAAACAGTAAAAAAAGGGAACAATAAACAAACGGAGAATTTGTATTAAACAAACAGAGCACCTATTTTAAACATATGGAGCACCTGTATTAAACAAACAGAGCGTCTATATCAAAATTATAGAATCAATAAGTTTTTTTCCAAGGAAAAGCATACCCCTATTAGCATCCTTCCCCGTTGTTTTTAATATGACTCTATTGAAATCACCCTTCAGGAATATGCCGTCGAGAAAAAGCAACGGTGTACAATGATTGAATCCAATGATTGAAGCATGAAAGAAATAAAGAGTCTGAAAAAACGATTTGTACTATTATCAACATAGAGAGTAATACAACTTTCAGGATTAGTTCTTCCCAAAGCTTCAACATATGGCTTCAGTTTAACAAACGACTTGGTCCAATCTCCACCAACGATCGTCTTTGCCTTTTAAAGGACTCTTCACGATTTTTTATACGATAAATCCAATCCATAATTGGATTGTAAATAATTGCTCACTTAGTTGCTACCAACATGAAGATCCCGATGTACCATTTTTCTAACAACCTCGACAATCTATTTTGACTTTATAGCCTTCATAGATCGCTCAAGAAAAAGTAATTGTCCGTACGTGTGAGTATTATTCAGCTTCCTGATGTAAAAACATTTATTGTATGCACACAACGAGGCCTTAACGAACCATTCACAATTATTCTCTTTGAAAGTACAGACCACATAAACCCTCTTCTTCTCATTCCTCTTTATAATATTTCGAAATCTGACCTCAATTGTATATAGCGCAAAAGATTTTCTAAAATGTTGTACACCACCATGGAAATCCTAGCCTACGTTCTGAATAATGTTAGACCAGTACAAAGAACATAATGTTTGTTGCATATTGCTCGATGTACTGCCTTCCAATTGAAGCAATGATTCAGGCACAACATTGTCAGGAAAAACATCATTGAATATATACTGATCAACAAAACATTGAGTACCCATACCGACGGATTCCAACAAACTAGATTCAATTAGGTGCTCTGTTTCAAATAACTGATGCTTTATTTGATTCAACGAAACACAATAATTGATCTGTCGCTCTGTTTCATATAATTGTCGCTATGTTTGACTATCACCATCAGAAAAAAGATTACAACCACGAATCTTTGACACATTGCTATTACACTCAATAATGACATTAATTTTACCTAAACCAAGACATTTCGACACATCAAACAACATCGTGAAGTCCTCCTGATCCCTAAATAAGCATCGCTCACGTTCGAAGATCGAATAAAACAAATTCAATTCATGTCCGGATGCAATTTGGAAACGATCTCATACCTTATTAATAAAATCTTCAAAATCGAAATCTGAATCACAAACAAACGATCTCGAAATCACACCAAACCTACAAATCAAAATCCTCTTGTTCTCCATAAAAAAATACGATCCGAAGATGATGCCAATGATCATTGATGCCAATGTGATCAGGAATGAAGCTTGAATGAGAAAAATGATGAAAAACGATGAGCGAGATTGTGAGAAAGGATCCGCATAATGTAACAAAAACAATGAAGAAAAGAGCGATGACAGTTATGAAAGTGAAAGCACAGTTTTGAAGAATTTTGGAAAGTTATATGTTTGTGAAAATATTTTCGCGTATGTATCTTTTTGTGATTATTGTTTAAAAAATATATATTAGGATCTTTTTTTTATCATTTTTATATGATATATAAAAATAATATGGATTGAAATTTTATGGACCAAAGGAAGTAATATTGATATGGTAATCACTATCTGAATCAATGGACAAAAGCAAAAACGTCTCAAGGAGATTACATTTTTTACTATTGATGGATACAAGGGCAAGGATCAATGGGAAGATGACAACATAGTGTGACAATGATGTAATCGTGCACATTTCTATCACTTGATTGGTTGAATTTAATTTACTTAATTAACAAAACTTTTATGAGGGTGTATTATTTTATCTATATGAGTTTCAATCATATATGAATACCTAATTAGTTTCATAATATTCCTTCCGTCTCACAAAAATTACAATATATACGTATTTTGTATTATTTTTTTACGTATGAATATAAATCTCATTTTCATATCAAATCATGTCCGATCGTCCAGCAAGATGTATTAGGTTGAAATACGTAAGGTGCACAAACATTGATGTTTCATGATAAATTTATAAAAAATTATATTTGATCGTCGTTGTACGTGTGCCAAATTTTACATCGATACGCGTACAAAATCAAAATGTTATAATTTTTTGGGACGAAAAAAATATATTAAACTATCCCATCAAATTTTGATTTTTATTTTAATATTTAATAATTTAAAATATTCATATTATTCTCATTTTAACCTAATCACATCTTTTCTAAATTAACCCAACACACATTTCCAACTCAAACCAAACATAACTCTAACCAATCCACTCATCTTCCTCCCAAATAATCATCAATCCATCGATCCCCAACCCATAGCCCCAATCCATTCAACTCACAATTTCATTATCTAAAATAATTTTATTCATCGAATTGCATCAATTTTGTTCACAGCCTCAAATTCCCCTCTCTCACCGACCTCTCGCTCCCCAATCTCCCTAGCTTGAGGTCGATGCCGTCGCATGGTCGAAGTATAAAGTTCATATTGTACTTTTCTTTACATTGGTGAGTAGGAGGATTAGTCTTTTCCTGAATGATATTATAATCATTGTTTTGGATTTAGGATCGTAGAGGTTCCATAACACTAGAGATCAACAACACATTACGATTTTTTCGTTCACATTGTCTCCGTTAGTTTTTCATGCTCTTATTGTTTGTACGGGTGCATATATGAATGCACTGCACTACTATACACATACTTATATGAAATCGATTTCTCATTGCTCTTCTATTGTCCTGAAATTAAATTCATTAGAAATAACATTTTATCATATTGTGGTTTCGATCAATATGTATTGGTTTATGGTCTCTATGCTTCTCTTAAGCTGATGTCGTTGTTAGTGAGTTCTTATCCATCATGTAAAATAATCGATTTTGCCGTGATTTTTTGCATAACATGTGTCTAAGAACCTCGATATGATCGAAAAAATGACAAAGGAGGCATTTTGTGTGTATTTTTTCTTTGTATTTATGAACCGCTTCTTGTATTTACGAACTACTTATTCTTCATATGTGAGTTATTTCTTTATATTTTATAAATTGCTTATTTATTATGTGTTGAATTGTTTCTTTTTGTTTATGAAATACTTATTTATATTTTATCAAATGCTTCTTTATTATGTGTGAACTTTTTTTATGTATGAAATGCTTGTTTATATTTGTGAATTGTTTCTTTTTATTTATGAACCGTGTGATTTTGTATTGATATAATATTTGTTTGCTTTTATTTGAAGATTTGAAAGCTGTAAAAATTGGTTATGGTGTCATAAATGAATCACATGAAGGATCGTTCTCAAATGTCCAACTCGTGAAGAAAATGATTATGAGCTGTGGAAGGAAGAAGAGATATTTGTTTGACCGAGTTGTCCCCGTAAAACGAGACAAATGAAATGATGCTATGTACACTGTAGAAGTCAGAAGCAATCCAGGATCAATCATTTCTTATTGCAAAAGTTCAAATGCCCAACCCTTACTGTTTTTTTACTCATAACCTTAATGTTGTCCGTTTTACTGCGTTTCTCTGGACCAACCTTAGTACATTTCTGTTTGAATCAATTTTACTGCATCCCTCTCTGAACCAGTCTTATTACGCATCTATTGTAGGTTTATTATTCTAACAGACCAGTCTCAGTCTTGGTATATGTTAGGACATTCTAAGATTAGAGTTTGTTTATCACTCAATTTTTATACATCATGGGTTTGACTCAACATATATAAATCATGAACTGTCTTATTATCAACCATGAACTACATTATCCATGAATTGTCTTTCCTTACAAAATGAAATGCATAGTCTCCATTAAGTAACAAAATACATCATTTGAACACGTAAACCATCACCTAAGATTAAAAAAATACAATCATGAATCATTGCAATCCTTCAAATCTCCTTATGCATCACTTGAATAAGAAAGCCACAGCTCCGACAATCGATAAAGTAACAATAGTCATCTTGAAAAGACCAACAACCACCTCCAATATCTTCATCCTTTCCCCAAATCCTAAGCATTCACAGGAACAACCCACTTGTACACCTCAAGTCGAAGTAGCAGTCCTTGTTTTCACAACATCAACGCCTCCGTTTAATGCAGCAATGACACCATTGAGTTTACACCAAGCAAAAAATCTACAATTGTCACATTTGAAGTATAATTTTTCCCTTGAGCTCCATGCAGATTACAAGATGCGTATGGGAGGAACCTTCTTGCAACGAAAAAAATCGAGGGATGATTGTCGATGCTGAACCTATCCCAACAGTTACGCTAAATTCAATCGAGCTAGGCATCGTGAATTTGACCAAATCGAAAGGAACACGATGATAATACGATTTCCTTGTAAAGTGATCTAATTTTCAGCAAATCCACCCCCAACATTGACGCTTAAACTCGATGAATTGGATCTCAAAAAATATGAGTTGCATCAAATGAAACTCTGCATTGAGTCTCGTGAAATTATGAAATGCATCAAATTCGTGTGGACTACATAATGAAATTTTGTAAACTATCATTATAGACGATGTGTACTTCCACTTTTCAACTTCTATATTGCTATTTCAATATGAGTTTACTGTTAACCCAAAGTGAAAAAATGGATCTGAAGAATCAATATTTTGTTCCTAAAATATTAATTCGAAATAAAAACTATCCAAAACACAAATTGGTAAGCCTTCATCTGTGAACTGATTCTTAGTTCACACAGATGGCCTAATCGAAAACATGAAAGCTATTGATTTGAAGAAAACTGTAAAGCCCCAGAAAGTTATGATCAAATAATAGTTCAAAAATTAATAAACGTAACGAAAATATATGCTTTCTCTTTTGTAATAAATTAAAAGTAAGAAACGAATCTCGTTTCAAAGTTTTGAGACGTAACGTTACGCTCATA
>JAOVYX010021191.1:0-16075 GCA_035668315.1 Drosera spatulata | reverse complement strand
CTGGTGAATTGGCTTGGATTTGATTTGATTTTCTGCTTTCGAATATTGCTGATCAAATGTGCCCTCAGAGCAACTTCAATAAAATAATATTATATCTATAATTTAAAATTAAAATATAAAAATAATATTTTAATTATGAGTTAAAAATGATGTTAAAATAGAATTAAGTTTAAAGTGATTTTATATTTAAAATTAAAGATAGGTATAATTATTCTTGACGCATCATCAATTATGATTATTTTTAAGTTTTTTTATTTTCAAAAAAATATGAAAGTTACAAATTTACTTATCTAATAAACAAACATAGTTTAAAAATATGTTTTAAAATTAATAAAATATAAGGATAAAATATTCGATGAAAAAAAGTTGGTATAATTTTGAAAAATTATAATGTGTGCGAAATTTTAAAAAGAAATTTATAGAAAATAACGTCGACGCCTAAATTATACTTAGATAAATAAAAAAAGACGAGATCGAGAGAGAATTTGCTCAAAATGAAACCATTTTGATGTAAAATAAAACTAAATATTGAAATGACAATTATATAATTGATGTAAAAGTACTTTTCGATATTAAATTATAACAATAACAACACTTATTTTAACATCAATATTGGACTTGCTCTTAATGATCAAATTAGATGATATAGGCACCTTTCAAATTTCTTGAAGGGAATAAGGGAGGGAGGTGACTATCAAATATATTCTTTTCATTCTATTTAAATTATAATATTGTTTTTTGGATTGTTCCATTTAAATTATAATCTTTTCTTATATATCAATTTTTTTAATACAAAAAAATCAAATTATTCCTATTTTATATCGCATTAATCCATCTATAACTATTTTTCTTTTTTTCCTCATCTTTCTGTCTCTCACCCTCACAAGGACAAATTGGACATTCCTTCTAACTTAACACATACATAAATATGTGTGCCGAATTAATCCGTTGTAATTTAATTGAGATGGAGGGAGTAGTTTCTTCGTTTCATAAATGATGTAATAATTCATTTTATATATCATTTAATGTGTATTTTGAGAAATTTTATTTTAATTTAAATAATTAAACAAAATTATGTCATCGGTGTAGCGTTAAAGTACATAACTTAAAGTATAACTCTCTCCGTCCCCAAATTTTTACAACGGCACATACTTCGAGGTTGAGTTTTTTTACGATCAAACATCATTCTTTACAAAATTGTTGTGAAATACTGATGATAGATTAAACTGTGAACTTTAATCCTATATCAAAAAATAATTTTCTGACATCATTAAGAATACGAATGATATGTCTCGAAGTGTGTGCCATTACAAAGATTTTGGGAAGGAAAATATATTAATGTTTCACGATAATTTTATAAAAAATGATGTTTGATCGTCCCGCATCGCAAACCAAAATTTATATCAACATGGGTGAAAATCAATATGTTAAACCTTTATGAGATGGTGAGGGTACTAAGGGAAGATGTTCTTTGAAATTTGATTTTGAGATATTAATTTATAAATCCAATCCCTCATTAAATTTTATTGGTGATAATCGACATCAATATATCCAAATATATTATAATAAATTCAAATATGGTAGCATGATATGCCACAAGGTGTAAAAGTTTTCACATTTTAAGACATTAAATATCAAATATATTGATTATTAAAACCATAAAAAATATTAATGAAAGAAGAAAAAACTTATGTATTTCCAAGTATATTGATAACTATATGTATAATCAGTTCATGATTCTCATATCCATAAAGATTGAAAAAGACAAACATATATATTTTTCAGAAAATTATCCAAACATATAGTTTTGGAAAATTAATTCCAAAAAATCAATGCGGGATTTTAATTCCCAAAACATATAATTTCAACGTTTTTCTCTCCTCTTTCCATAATCTCATCTTCATCCATCAAATCCACCTTCGCCTCTACCCACCACCACCGCGACATCATTTTCACCATCGCAATCTCTCCTCGATCTCCTTGCATGATCTCTTCATCTCAGCTGCAGACGACGGACCCAAATCGAAGGAGCTCTTCGGTGTCTTTGGAGAAAATCAATTCAACAGTTACTCTAATAACATCAGTTGATGATTACGGAGGTCGATTGATGATTTTAGAGTTGTTGATTCAAGTGATTTCTTCTAGGACAGTGCTTTTGGTATTGTTGGTGTTTCGTCGTGGATGAAATTGTATTTAAGAACTTTTGATACTTTTGAAGATGATGTTGATGCTTTTTGTTTGTGATCTATCAATTCATGGTGATGGTTTGTGGGGACTGAGCTTGTGAAAAATGCGAAATATAGACTGTGGGGATGCAAAGAAGGTGTTCGACGAAATTTCTAAGAGGAATAATATTGATCAAATGTTAAACGATTTTGTTGTAAAGGTTTTGTGTTTTTTTGGTATTGTTTTCTTCATCATCAAAATATTTTTTTATAGTACAGTATGTGTGAATAAAAATATTTTTTCCCTTCAGGCGCTCTGTTTTTTCCCTTCCGGCGTTCTATATTTTTCCTTCAAGCGCTTTATTTATTTTTTTTTTCCTTCAGGCGCTCTGTTTCATTTTGAACTGACATTCTGTTTTGGGATTCCAACGAGGTGGTCGGATTCCGACATCTCCAACGGGGTGGTCGGATTCCGACGAGGTCTCCGACAAGATAATCGGATTCCGACGATGCCTCCGACGAGGTGCTCGGATTCCGACAACGTTTCAGGTGAGGTGGTGGTGATGATGGAAGTTGGGATGGATGTGCGAATGGATACGGGATGGAGAAGATGTGGGGTTTTAATATGTTATTTCAAATTTTGTATGTTTTGGGAATTATGTTTCGTTGTGTAGTTTTTTGAAATTATTTTCATTCATGTATAGTTTTGGATAAATCACCTTATATTTTTCATATCTATACAATCACTTAGGTTCTCAATCTTCATCTTCATGATATAAGGTCATATCTCAATATAGTATGGTTTTTTTTTCTTCGATAGCTTATAGTTTGGTTTTAAAATGGATATTTGACATTCACCATATTTGCACATAGTTCCGTTAATAACTATGTACCTTAAATTATCTACATCATTCTATGTTTATCCTTTTGTAGAACTCAATGTAATAGGCCTTTGAATAATCTCATATCTACAAATAATATCCTAATGAGATAAGATAGATAATCTAATACTCCCTTCATTTCATAAAAGATACAACATATATATATTCTGTTTATCCTTTTGTAGAACTCAATGTAATACAACTCTTGTTTTCATATCAAATCAAATCTGATCATCCTGCAACATGTATTTGGTTGAAATATTTAACTTAAATAACCATTAATGTTTCACGATAAATTTACAAAAAATTACGTTTGATCGTCGTTCCACAAGTGTCAAACTTTACATCGACACATATAGTAAGTCAATCCGTTACATCCTTTGTGGGACGGAGGGAATACTATATATTTTTTTTTCTTTTTTGAATGTACAATCCTTTTGGATATTAGTAGTATAGGTATATAGCTATTGCGTTTATTTACTATTTCGTTCGTCTCATTCAATTGCAACACTTTTTTTGGGACGTCCCATTCAAATTACAATATTTTCATATTTAATAAATTTTTTCACACAAAAATACGAAAATATCTCTATTTTATAGAGTTTGGATCCACGGCTGTTGGGAATCCAATAGCAGGGGTGCATTTGGGTTTTGGACAGTTGAATTTTTGATCTAACAATTTAGCTTTGTTTGATAATTCAGGGTTTGTTTTTATTTTTTAATTTGTTTTTTTTAATAATTTTTTATGAGGTTTGATGCTACATAAGAATGGAGAAATTGATAGAGATATTGATCATAGAATTAAAACAGGTTTGTTAAAATGGAAGGGCGCTTCAGGGGTGTTATGCGATCCTAAAATACCTACCAAATTAAAAGGAAAGTTTTACAAAATAGCTATTCGACCAGCGATACTGTATGGGTCAGAATGTTAGGCAATTAAGTGACAATATGTACAGAAGATAAGTGTAAATGAGATGAAAATGTTAAGGTGGATGTGCGGACATACAAGAATAGATAGGATATGAAATGAAGTTATCAGACAGAAAGTGGGTGTGGCTCCAGTAAAAGTTAAGATGAGGGAGTCACGACTAAGATGATATGATCATGTAAAACGCAAGTCTGTCACAACTTCTGTTAGGAGATGTAAAGATGAAGAGTTAGCACATGTCAAGAGAGGATGAGGAAGACCTAAAAAGACCATGAGAGAAACCTTAAAATATGATATGGCCTGTACATGACATATTGGAATGGCGCTGTCATATTCATGTAGCCGATCCCACTTGATGGGATAAAGACTTGATTTATTGTAATTTTTTATGAGGTTATTTTTATTAAGTTTTTTTTTCAAACTTTTATTTCTTTGAAAAAATTATCGAAAAATATCACCTAATTAAATTAGTTCCTCTAAAGTACCTCACCTCCTTTCAAAAACCCTGTCATTTGCAGATTTGATTGCTTTTAGCAGATTTGATAATATTTTGTTTCCGTTTTTAAGGTATCAAATCGATCAGTTTTCATATGAATTTGTCGATTTATCAATTTGTCACCCTTAGGAGATCAAGTCAATCTGATGCAATAAATGAAATACCAAAGCTTATGCTCATCAAGATTAAAGCACCTGCAGCTTTTCTGTGGCCTCATTTGTGCTTTGATGGAAGTCATTCTCGATTATGGTCCCAATGGTTCCTTCGGCAGTGTTCCTTGTTTCACGAGATCCCAGTAATGAGTATTCCCAGCTCCCGTCTTGAAAGCCTTCACTGAGAAACAGCTCTATCTGCCTTGCATCCGGTGTTTTCGCAGTCGGGTTTGAAGATGATTCGTGTTCGGGTCGCCGTGATCTGGTGGCCGATTTGTTTACAATTTGCATGTTGTTCCATGCTTGTGTTCTTTCTAACCACGGTTTCGATTAATTTAGTATCTCCTGGGCACCAATGGTGAGGTGTTCCAACGTTTCAATGTATATCATCATCCTCATAGTTAAAGTTCTAAACCTTAAAATGTGATGGTTTCTTGTTCTATCTGATGTCGTCGTTATTTTGTCGTCGTCCTTAGTTCGTTGTCGTTCTTAGTTCATTGTCTTTAGTTCGTTGTTATCGTCGTTGGCAGCTCATCCTCATTGTTAGTTCGTCGTCGTCGTTATCATCGTTAGTTCGTCTTCATCGTCGCGAATTCGTCGACATCTTCGTTGTCCTAGTTCATCGTCGTCAGATTTAAAATTAATTGATTTTAGAAAATTGAATTTTGGATGAAATAATTGTATTTAGGGAAATGATCTATTTAATGGAAATGAAATAATAGTGGGGTATTTTTGTATAATTAAATCAGACAAAACAACACAGTGTGTTGTTAGATTACAAAAGCAGAGGATCCAGGTCCTACTTTATATCACATCAACTCACCCACTATCATTTCTCTTTCGTTTTTTTTATTTGACACTCACAAGGATAAAGTTGTCATTCCCTATTAATTCAACATACATATAAATTATCGTGTTGGGTCAAACCGTTCTAATTTGATTGGCACGGAGGGAATATTAGGTATGGGCTGGATTCTTGTTATAATAAAAGGAGACAAAATCAAGATGGGTTTAGACTTTGTGGATGTTATGTAGGCTTAAATTTTAATTAAGACGTAAAGAGAAAGAAGCGTAGGGTTTTTTTTTATCCATAAATATTAAGAGAGAAATCTTTATAGGTTTCTCTATGGAGCTTAAATTATATAAAAGTACCCCATTCTATTTTTTTTTTTCAATAAGTACCCCGATATCAACTAAACCTTAATTCCCCAAAAACGATTATTACGTAGAATATTTATTTCTAACTAATAAAATTATTAGATTCAGACCTAAGATACTTTCCTCCATCCTCGACATCTTGCCTGACAACAGACGGTAACGACGACGACGATCATGTATGACGACAATAGCGAACGGTCACGATGAACTAACGACGACGACGGCGGACAATGACGACGAACTAACAACGATGAAGATGCACAACGACTAACTAAGGACAACGACGATCACGTACGACGACGACGACCACGTACGAGGACGACGGGCGGTCACCATGAAGACGGATGACGTCGACGAACTACGACGAGGACGACAAATGGCCATGACAACGACGACAGACGACCACGACAAACTAACGACGATGACAAAATACGACGACGTCGACAGACTATCCTTGTGGCTGTACTGATGGTACAAGATTCTGAGACAACGACAATTATCAGTTTAGGGGCGCGATAGAGGAGAGTGCAGAGAGGAGGACGAAGTGGTGGATTAGGAGACTGGTGATATGAATGATGGCAATGATGGCTTTCAACCATCATTATTCCTCAAGTAAATAGCACATTCTAAGAATAAAACTTGCTAAATTACGAGATTCAATATTCAAAAAAAGAGAGAGAAAAAAAGATGGTGTAATCTTCAAAAAAGGCAAATGTAGATTTGATTCAAATAAAAGATATGGTGGTACTTCCATGAAAAAAAAATATAATGAGGTACTTATTGGGCATTATTTTAGTAAAGTGGTACTTTTGGATAATTTTTCCGAATATCAAAAGAGGAGAGGATTAAAAAAAGGGGTGTCCCTTTGCGGATCTTTTTTCCAAAATTGGGTGTTTTAATTTTAAGTTTTTCGATCGATGAGATCGAAATCAACTATCTATGACAGTTTTGTTTTCGATGTAATAAGGTCCCACTCGTTTGTTGAGACAACTTAATAATTCCCTATCTGTTAACCTTCGTCGATTTAATAGAGTTATTTGTCTTGTTATACTTATAAGTTTGAATTTTTTATCTCGTTATTCAATTAGATGCCGTCGCGAATGAGGCTACCAATCGGCAATAACAATCGTAGTTGTAGAGGGGATGTAGAGCAGCCTACCAATACACAGCATATGGAGCATCCTTTCGATGATGATATGGTACCCTCGCTCGTTCAGCAGGGCACCAGCCATCCTTCTAGTATCTTTCTATCATGGTCCACACCCAAAGAAAAGCCTAAAGAACAGAGCTCAGTACAGGATAAAAGCAAATGTGTCACTGTGACAGTTTTTACAGGCTGTTTCATTCTCAGGTCGCTCTCAGAAGCGTTGGAAGTTGGCGTTGGACTCTTCCTGATCAAAATTGACGACTGCGATTATTTGAAAGGACAAAAAGAGGCAACGGCTAGTGCAAAGAGCGTTGTCTATAAATAGTGGAAGGGCAGCAAGGTTGCAGCTAGTTATGAATTTTCAAGAATTATAAGTATTGATTGTGCTGATAGAAAACTCTCTAGCTGAACAAATCTTACGTTCAAAGTGTACATAGAGGCTCATATTTATTCGAAGGGAGCGTTCACACTAAATGATACATTCAAAGTGTACACAGAGGCTCACAAATGTTATGTTCAAAGTGTACACAGAGGCTAACTGATAGGTGATTGATGTCAGAAGAGATTTAGTAAGCTACCCCAAGAAAGGTGTTCAACAAAAGACTGCAGCATCTGTGTGTACTCTGTAAACTGGTTAAGGTCAACCGAAAACCCAACACATAGTGAAATACCTCTTAGTTGATCACATTGATCACTAAGGAAAGAGTGGACGCTTAGAGTTTTATTTGAACTGTACTGTTAGAACCACTATAAATTTGGTGTCTTTATTTTTCTTGCATATTCATTGCTTTCTTGACATAGCCTAACATAATTTAACTTAAGATTGATTAATTGATCCAAGAAACTAGTAAAAAGGGTAATTGTTATATCCTGAAACTCAATATTCGGTAGATAGCAAAGCAAAGCTGAATAATCAGTAGAGTTTTTGATTTAAATCTACCGATACATCGTTTCTAGTCAAATAAATCTATCCAACCCCTCCCTTCCCCTCCCTTCTAGGTTTATTTCCTCATTTTAAGTTCAACAGTTGGTATTAGAGCCTGTCGCTTAGGCTTAACAGTTTCGAAGAGAAAAAGATCACTATTTTGTTTGATTGCATATGACAAAGAAGTTACTAACTATTTTGTGAGAATATCTCACCTTGGTGCGCATGTCAGTCCTCCCTTGTGTATTGCTGATAAATTCAATCATCGAAAAAAAAGGATAAGGATGCACATGGATGCTATTGATAGAAGAATCTTTAGACTCATCATCCAGGGACCTTTCATTCCCATGGTAGCAGATCCAAGTGATGACAAAAAGCTCGTACCGAAGGATGAGAAGGATTACACGGAAAAAAACTGGGAACTGGTCTCCTTCGATAACAAGACAATGAATATACTCTATCAATATTTTCAGCCAAAGCTGTTTGAGACTGTCATACACTGCAAAACGGCACAAGAAGTGGGGAATGCTCTGGTTGTTAGGATGGAAGGAACCTCAAATAAGAGAAAATAAAGAAAATGTGCGGATTCAACAGTATGAAAGGATTCAGATGAGAGGCGAAAATCTCATAGATTTCTATGAACGTTTCAATGTGTTGATAAATGAACTCAATGACCTGAATTATCCCATTGAACAGAAGATCTTAAATCTGAAATTCATGAGGTGTCTCACCTCTAAATAGGATACCAAAACAACAGCAATCAGGGAGTCATGAAATCTCAGCACCACCACTCTACCAACGCTTTTCGAAGTCCTATACACCTATCAGCTGAAGATCCTTCAAAGAAAAGAAGAAGCACTTGAAAAGAAAAAGAATCTTGCACTGACGGTAGTAGAACCCAGAAAGAAGGAGGCTGCAACAGAGTCCAGCACCACAGAATCAGAAGAGGAGCACACAGATGAGGATATAGCTCTGGCTAGAAAATTCAAAAGATTCCTGCGGAATAAGAAGAGAAGAAGCTTCAGAAGAGAACAACAGCCAAAGGACATAGGAAAGGAGCAAGACTTCACGTGTTTCAACTATGGAAAATGAGGACACTTTGCTGTAGATTGTAGAAAACCTCCAAAAGATAAATACAGAAAAAGGAAAGGTTTAGAGAAAAGAGACTACAAAAAGCAGCAAGAAACTCTAGCAGCGAAAACGTAGAGCGACTCAAAAGAGAAAACATAAACAGCTTCAACGATGGAGGGACAGCTATGTCTAATGGCAAGCACTGAAAATGCAAGTGAGGCAAGGGAGATGATTGACATGGCATTTGACTTTCGCAACCCTGACCTGTCTATAGATGATCTGAGGAAGGCCATTGCAAAGATCTCTGCTGACTATATTCATCTAAAAGGGATGTTCAGAAACCTTTCAGAAGAATATGAGGTAGCAAAGTTAAGGCACAGTCACTATGCTGACAAGATCTCTGAACCAGAAGAGATTGTTGCAGACTTTGCAGGCTTTCTAGACAAAAACATCATTCTAGTCTAAGAGAATCAAGCTCTCAAGGACAAAGTGAACATCTTGAAAAAGGAGAAAGCCTCACTTCAATCTAAGATAGACACTTGGAATGGGAAGACCGAGGATCTAAAATGAATTCATTTTGTTATTACAAAAAGGAAGAGAGCTGGACTTGGGTACAGCTCACCTGATGAGAATGAAGGACTATCCAAAAGAGAAAAAGGAGAGAGCTCTAAGAAGAACAAACTTCTCCCTGCTAAGGATAGACTAGCTGTCAATAGACAGTACAACACAATACCCCAATCTGCCAATGCCTATCTCTCACTGTAGAGAAAAGACATGAGACTGTAGAGTTCATACTCTATTGTCGATAGAAGAGAGTATCAGAGACCAACATACTACAGGGACTATCTAGGTATTCCACCATGAAATCCATACTGGATTCCCTATCACACCACCATTAGAGTACATTGCTATGAGTACGGAACAAACCCAAGAAATCTACTTGGGTTTGGGTTCCAAAGAAATTCTGACTTAAGGATCCATAAAGGGGACCAATGTGCAAAATGATTTATTTTTTCAGGAGTATCTTTAACAAACTTGGTATCTAAACAGTGGACGCTCAAGGCTCATGAAAGAAAATAAAGCTATGCTAACAGTATATAAAATGATGGAAGGTCCTCCTGTCATCTTTGGAGATAGTAGAGTTGGAAAGACCAAAGGTTATGAAAGTCTAGGTACTGGTTCTTTAATCTTTAGGCACGTTGCCCATGTCAAGGGGCTTAAACATTACCTTTTGTCCATAAGTCAATTATGTGATAAGGAAATGTGTGTTTCCTTTACCAAGGACATATGTGAGGTGAAGGACAAAGACAATGATAAAGTCAAGCTGGTAGGAAAACGAAGAGATGATGTGTATGTTGTTGACTTTTTCAGTTGCACCTCAAAGGAGATCATATGTTTTTATACAAATGATCCCAACAAGGTCAACTGGCTAAGGTACAGAAGACTAGCTCATCTAAACTTTGAAGCAATGAATGATCTATGCCCTAGGAATCTTGTCAAAGGTTTGTCTGAGATCAAGTTTTCCTAGGATGGGTTATGTGGACCATGTCAGTAGGGTAAACAAACTAAGGCAAGCTTTAAGAGCATAAGAGTTGGCATGACCTCTAGACCTTTAGAAATTCTGCATATGGACCTATTTGGACCGATGTCGACCGAGAGCATAGGTAGAAAAAGATATACTTCAGTTATTATTGATGACTACACTAGGTACACCTGGGTATTCTTTATACACAATAAGAAAGATACCTATGAAATTCTCACCAAGTATTTTAGACAAGTCCAAGAAGAGAAGGGTCAAGAAGTTATGGCAATCAGAAGTGATCATGGAACAGAATTTGATCAATATGATCTAGATCAATACTGTGATGATCATGATATAGCACACAACTTTTCTGTACCTAGAACTCCACAGCAGAATGGGGTTGCTGAGAGGAAGTATAGAACACTAATAGAAGCAGCTAGAATCATGCTATCAGATGCAAATCCAGCTTTGTAGTATAGGGTAAAAGCTATGAATACAGTATGCTATGCACAAAATAGACCCCTGATATATAAGATACACAAAAGGACTCCATATGAGCTATGGAAGGGTTGGATACCAAACTTAGCATACTTTCACGTGTTTGGATGCAAGTGTTTTTTCCATAATAATGATAAAAGGTATTTTTTCAAAGTTTGAATCCAAGACTGATTAAAGAATATTCTTAGGATACTATACTGAAAGCAAAGCCTACAGGGTGCTAAAACAAAATAGAGGCATAGAGCAGTTGCTAGACGCCAATATTACAGAACACCAACAACCACCAAGATTCCATTCTCTTCTTCAATCATTCTGACCTTTTTGTCGAATAATTTCAATGTAGATTCTACATTTCCTTTAGATATACTTCAGGAAACTGTGCACGTGACCTTTGAAGAAAAGCATTCTGTACCAGAAATGCTAATGTCTTTGAGGAAGAAATTGTATACTGTCCAAGCATATGTGAAAATAGAAAATCTCTAGAAAAGGACGATTCAATACCATCAAAAGAGGTGGCAGCACAGCCTGACTCAGCAAAGCATCAAGCAGTAGAAGGACAAGAAGACTTAGCAGCAGAACTACGTGACTTGAACCTGGATGAAGTGTACAAAAAGAAGCGTCACTGGACTGATGATCATCCAACACAAAATATCATTGGAAGCATGGAGGAACATGTAAGAACAAGAAGAGGTATAGCTCTGGAATGTCTGTCAACATGTTTCCTGTCATAAATCGAACCAAAGAAACCAGAGAAAGCCCTAAGATGTTCATATTGGATTCATGCCATGCAAGAGGAATTGAATGAGTTCAAAAGAAATGAGGTATGGAAACTTGTCCCTAGACCCAAGGATTTTCCATTAGTAGGAGTAAAATAGGTGTTCAGAAATAAGAGAGATGAAAATGGCATTATAATAAGGAATAAGGCCAGATTGGTAGCTAATGGTTACTCACAAGAAGAAGGCATAGATTATGATGAAACATTTGCACTAGTGGCCAGATTAGAGGCTATAAGAATGTTCCTAACCTAAGTTGCACATAAAAGATTTACAGTTCATCAAATGGACATTAAGAGTGCTTTCTTGAATGGTGAGTTACAAGAAGAGGTGTATGTTGAACATCCAATTGGGTTTGAACATCATGAATTTTCATATCATGTTTACAAACTAGACAAAGCCTTGTATGGTTTGATGTAGGCACCAAGAGCATGGTATCAGACCCTAGCAATATATCTGCTATTTTTTTGATAGTAATCAACATATCTTCTTGAAAATAGATTTATGACAAGCAAAGTAGACATAACCTTATTTCTCAAAAGAAGCAATAATGATGTTCTCTGGTGTAGATATATGTTGATGATATCATTTTTGGATCTACTGATAATGCACTCTGCGATGAGTTTGCTGAACTTATAAAATCAAACTTTCAGAGGAGCCTTATGAGAAAACTTAAATATTTTCTTGGGTTGCAAGTTCCGCAGAGCTCAAAAGGAATTTTTTTGAACCAATCTAAGTACTTAAACAACATGGTTAGGAAATTTGCTTTAGAAAATGCCAGTACTATGAGAACACCCATGAGCACTTCTGCTAAGTTGAAAAAGATGAAAAAGGAAAGTCCATAAGTGCCACCTTATATAGAGGCATAATAAGATCTATCCTATACATTACAGCAAGCGGACTAGACATTACGTTCCCTCCATGTGTATGTGCAAGATTTCAATCAGATCCAAAAGAATCTCATTATTCTCCTGTAAAAAAGGATCATTAGATATCTCAAAGAAACTCAACTTAGGGATGTGGTATCCAAGAGATTCAAATCTAACTCTTTGTGGCTTTTTTTATGCTGACTTTGCTGGATGCACAATGGATAGGAAAAGCATCAGTGGCTGATGTTAATTTCTGGGTGATAGAACTGATCTCTTGGTTCAGTAAGAAACAAACAACTATATCAACCTCTACTGCTGAAACAGAATATGTGGCAGCAGGAAGTTGTGAGGCTCACATTCTCTGGATGAGATCACAGCTTCTAGATTATGGAATACACATTGCCTATACACCTATATACTGCGACAACACTTCAGCAATTGCAATTACAAACAATCCTGTGTTCCACTCATGAACGAAACATATAGACATCAAATACCATTTCAACAGCACGTTCAAAAGAAGAATGTCACGCTGGAATTCATCTCAACGGATAGCAAGTGGCATATATCTTCACGAAACCACTAGATGAGAAGAAGTTCATTCACTTCAGAGGAAAATTAGGACTGATAGACTTTGAATATTGAGGCACAACAGAGTTGCATATAAACACTCTGCTGAACAACACAGCAAAGCAAGGCAGCACTCTGCTGATAAACTCTATTGATGACTCGTAAAGTTTCTTTTACGGTTACAATTCTATTCTGTGAAACTTATAGCCGTTGCAATTTTTACGCGTGTCCGTTGTCTTGACTGTCTATAAATATAGTACTTTGTCAAACTTTTCACACTTTACCTTCCTTCTCTTCTGAACTCACTCCTCAAGCTCTTATACCCTGCTAACAGACCCTAGTTTTCAACATAAGCACGCAAACATCTTTGGATCTCAAATTCTCGATAACTTTTATAGTCGCTTAGTTTGTTTCACATCTCTCGTTCAGTTTTCTGTTTACACTTTAATTTTAATCTTTATTTTTAGACTAACAAATGGCAGGAAAAGGAGGGAAGACCTCACAAATCAAGACTGGAAACGTCTTGCTGTTTGATAAGGCATCTAATTTCTCAGAAGGGATCAAAGAAATCATCCAAATTCTTATTGATGCAGATCTACAGGTATTACTTGGAGAAGAAACAAGGATCTTGGTCCAAGAGATATTAGAATTCTGTAACTCCGTCAACATCAGCAAAGATAACGAGAAGATAACTATAGTCATACGAGGTGAAGAAATAATATGGAATGCCAAGAACTTCGTTTAAGCCCTCAAACTCAATGATCATAGAGTACCACCAGGAGAGTAACCAGTAGAGAACATCCATGAAGGAATGAAAAAGATGATGACATATATCCCACAAAAGGGGCAATTACTCAAGAAATATTTTCAACAAAAGTATGAATTCCTTGTCGACGTACTGAAGAAGTGTCTTCTGGTTGCAGAAGGCTCAAAGGATCATGCGGATCAGGATCAACTGTGAATGATGACTGGTTTGGTTCTTGGAGAAAGCTAAATTGGAGCAAGTTAGTGTTGAGAATATTTGCCAAGGGACTTAAGGAAAAGAAAAGTTATGCATTTGAACGAATAATAAGCCTACTTGTCAAGAAAAAGCTCAAAATCAGTCGTAAGGAGGGACTAGCCATAAACGCCAACAAAAGAATTGGAATGTCGATACTTAAGTTAATGAGAAAAGCTCTAGCAGCGTTTGAAAAGAAGGAGACACCAAGAAAGGACACAGCAGAGACAACACCGAAGTCCTCACCAAGAAAAGAGGCCAGAAAACCTCCAACAAAAAGGAAAACATTAGGACTTATCGAGAAAAAGGTGAAAAAACTGTTAGAAGAGGTAGAAGAAGAAAAAGGAATCATCACCAGAAGAGTCCCCCATTTCAGCAGAATAACAACCAGTTTCACAGAGAGAAGCACAACTAGACCACACAGTTGCATCAGAGGAAAAGATAACAGATGGAGAAGAACAACCAATGGTGAAAAATCAATCACCTATGACAGAAACCACAGTAGAAGAAGCCTCAAAGGAAATCAGAAGTGAGGCAGTTACGATTGCAGAGGAGCCTACCAAAGGTCAGACAAAACCAGCAAAGCAACTCTCAATAGAGGAAACAAGAAATCAAACAGAAAATCAGTTC
The DNA here is from genome assembly GCA_035668315.1 of Drosera spatulata. NCBI lineage: Eukaryota > Viridiplantae > Streptophyta > Magnoliopsida > Caryophyllales > Droseraceae > Drosera > Drosera spatulata. Next base: position 1,293 of record JAOVYX010021191.1, on the reverse strand, counting down.
AACCAAGATCAGGAAGTACACTACCCTCCATCAACACCTAAGGCAAAAGAATCAGTAGCAGCAGAACATAGAGAACAACAGAAGAATGAAAGTGAAGGTAACCAGCAGAACCAACAAATGGAGAAAATCACATCACAAGAAATCATCATCCATTTTACAGTTCAACCACATCTCATCGCACAAGCAAGGTCTCAGGAAAGAAAGTTCATCATTCTAGCTCACCACTACCACCTAGGAACTCAGAACAGTAATGGAAGCGCTATGGCGCACTCTTTATTGTGAAGAGAGAAGCATTGTATTCCAAGTATGACGAGAAAATACCCCTCAGATGCATTGTCGTGTTGAAAAGACAGGCCCAAAAGAGCCAGATTTGCCAATAAAATCCCCAAAAAGACGTTGGGAAAGAGAGAAGACATCTCTAAGCCAATGGATGAAGATTCTAAAAAGGAGTTCGATCCATTGAACGATATGGGAATTGAGTCTCTACACTAGCAGCTTATCACCATACTTTGAAGGGAAGGATGGCGATAACAAAAGTTGGTCTGATGCAAGATGCAACGCTTGTTCTATATGAAGATCTACTAACAGATCTTCTAAAGAAAATGAATGTCATATTGGTGTAAAGAGATGAGTTAGAGAAGAACATAATAGAAGATTAATAGCTGAGCTACCTACTAAGGAAGCTGAGCTGGCAGCTGTGGAAGGTGTTCTAGTAAGTGAGGATGATGATCCTCTTGTGGCCAAAACGAGAACAGGCATGATAGAGCAACTCCAGCACAACATCTCCGTTAGAAGAAAAGTTATTAAGGAACTGACTGACATCAGTAGAAAGGATGTGGATAACATGAAGAATGAAATAGCAGGAGTACCTCCTCTGCTGCAAACCCTGATAAACAAAATGCCCATGATGACAGCAGAAGTAGTAAAAAAAAAAAAAAAAAAACAAGAAAAGAAGAAGTGTTATCCACATCTTCCAAGTACACTGAAACTAGCTTTGAAGGAATACAGAGCAATGCAGCAGAGAAATACACAGCAGAGCATCCAGACAGAAGATGTTAATTTCCAGTACAGAAAGACTCAAAAGAGAGGGGGGTGGGGGGGTTGAATTGAGTATTTTCAATTTTGAATTTTACTTAAACCGTTGATTGTAATTTCAATGATTCAGTTCTTGTAAAAGATTCAGTTCAGTTCTTGTTTATAAAAATGATAATCAGTGCATGTAACGCCCCGAACTCCGCTGCTAGGACACGTGGCGTTATGCCGTCACGAACCCGGTTCATGACAAGGCTAACT
>JAOVYX010021190.1:0-45133 GCA_035668315.1 Drosera spatulata | reverse complement strand
CCGTCGCTAATTTATGTTTTAGAGACGGATCCGTCGCTAAATTACGTATTTAGCGACGAGGTTTTTAGCGACGGACTATTTCCGTCGCAAATTCGTCGCTAAAAGACATTAGCGACGGATATTTTAGTTTTAGCGACGGAATTTTCCGTCGCTAAAACAAAGAATTTTTGTAGTGCTCATACCTTCTTTGAAGTATCTGCTTCACGTATGTGCTCAAATAACTCTTTTTCAATGGTTGTCTTAAGCACATACATAGCATTCCCAACTTTGATCTTTCACTTCCTATATGCATCGGCATTCTCCATGGAGGGTGGTGTAATCTCATTACCATTTACAACCTCCCAAAGATCTTGTCCTTACAAATAGGATTCTATGCATGTACTCCAATAACTTTAGTTGTTGCCATTGAGTTTCTCAAGTCCATTTGAAAGATCCGTCATAACTTCTGGGCCTCGAACTAATCGAACCGACGATCTTTCCATCCACAAACAAACCGTGGCTCTGATACAACTTGTTGAGTTTATGAGGATGAGAGAGTGACCAAAATAAGACACTTTATTAATATTGTGGAAATGATACAATACTCACACCTCTAAATTTCTTGACTCAATGGAAACACTACACACTTTATGGACACAACTCACTCTTATATATTAGAGACTCTCACTTGTATTGGGTAATCTTACAACAATGACATAACCCCTATTTATACTACTCACCTCTTCTAATGGACGGTGAGGATTACAACGATCCAACGATTAGGAGAAACTCGCTAGAGTTCTCCAAGAATAATCATGGGAATCTTCCCATAGATATTCTCATAAAAAATTCTAAAAAATATTCTAAAATCTATTCTTATAAAAAATCTAGACAAAATATCTAAGGGTTAAGTTATGAACCTTGGGGTTGGACGTATAATTGATTTTGCGCTTGGGTTGATGTTGTTAATTTCAACACAACCCCTATCCTGGATTGGTCAGGATATTTTTTTATTTAGCAAATATGATCGTTCATTACCTTTAAGCTGGATTAAAATCTTTTCGGGCTTGTTTGGTCAAGGTTTAAGGTGGTTAAACTGACTTCTAAACACATTTTGGTTACAAATGAATGTGTGTGAAAACAATCCTTATAAACTGTTTGTAGCTACACCTTTTAAATACCGAGATGATTTTATATGACATGACACACTTGGATGGTATCATAACCAATTTGATGAATAATCCTCTCTAAAAAATTTTCATATTTTTCATAAGACGAATGGAACTTTAATTGGAGTAATAGTTAGTAGTACAACATATAAAACCAGCAATAAGGGGAGGGATCCCGCAAGATCCTCCTGCTAAATTAGTTTTATCACACTTGATAACCAAACTTTGAAGGAGACGAACTACTTGACCTTTGACTTATCATCAATCATGAGCCTAATATTTTAATTTCTTCCTTTCTCTAGCAGCCGCTTCTATTCTCTTCCTCAAAGTTCCAACAGCCTTTTCAAAGTCTACTTCATCAAATATTTTTCTTTGGCATTCTTTGACTTATTTTAATGGATACCAAAGTTTCTTTAGTTGTTACACTTCATTTTTGAGTGAATAAGTAGCCACGCATGCTATTTTCCTATCCTATACTACTATATAAATAAGTTATGTGGTTCTATTATTAACCATATAGATTTGCACTTATTGGCTATATCTCACTGTTATGTTCTTGCAAAGGCAAGTACGTTGGAAACATAAAGCCATGGACTCCTCCCCTTGTTACATTTCACATAGCTTTGTACTCCTCTTGTTTTGCTTCTTCTTTGTACATGCAACTCTTCGACTCGAAGCATCACATGATGTCTACGATCGGCACCTTCAAGTCGAGCTTTCCCTTGAAACTTCGTCTGATCACCAAGATCATCAACCATATAGGACGCATTACCATTTCCAGCCTCCCAAACATTGGATCAACGGTACGTTATGAATTCATGATCACTTTTGTCAGCATCATCGTACAAAGTTCATAGTTTGCTATGGGTTCTTTAATTGGGTCAAGGGTAAGCATTCATTGAGAACATATGAAAACAGTCTTTGTGTTGTAATGTTATATGTTGTGGTCTCTATATATTTATTATATTCAAATCTTGAACTTGACAGGATTATATACAGTGTTATCTTTGTTTTTGTCTTTAACGACTTATATTACGAGTACTTTACTTTATAACCAATCCATGGTAACTTGTTTTCGTTTTCCTTTTTCTTTGTGTTTCACTGTTTCTTGGTGGACTTGCTTCAATGGTGGATGAATATGTGGGATGGCTATGCCTGAGTTTTCTCCAGATCCTAACGGTGAGTTTTGATGCATTATCTTCTGCCCTTTTTTTCATCTTAATTAGTATAAAAATATGTTAACAGTTCAGGTCTACATGTGGTGCATTATGTCGCTTTTGATTTAATATACTCATGTGTTATCATTTACAAGGGTGGAACTTTTTAAGTATAATGTTCGTTGTAGTGTCATTTTCTCGAAGAACTCAATAGTATAAATATACATCAACACAAATATGCTCAGTCGTGTTCGATCATGGACTCACCCTTTATTTTTTGTTTAATCTTTTTTTTTTTTTTGATAGGGTGTTTAATCTATTTTAAAATTGAAAATCGTCAAAAAGAATTAACTCAAAAATAAATTATTTTTTTTTATATATAATATTTCAGATTCGACATCCTATGACGACATCATTAATGGTATAAAACTTAGTGACTAGTATTTTAGGCACAACCTAGTTGTGACGACAATGAGCTCTAGTCACTAAGCTTGGTGGCACTAGTCAGTAGTTGTCCTACGAGAGAAATACATCTCCACGGTTATACCTATCCGTAATAGCACCTAAAATACTGATGTTACTACAGTAAATTTCCCTCGTTTTCCTTGTAGGATTTAGAGTCTAATCTATATCTCTACCGTCTATACACAACGTGGGTGAAGATTAAGCCGGTAGAAAAATGTTCAACACTAAACTATTCTTTTCAAAGTTATGACTTCGTTACAAAAGTTTTCTGCATTCAGCCTTTTAATTTGAAGATTTAATATCACCTTTATATTTTAAAATTGACGGAGCATCTAAAGCTATTGTTGTTTGACACATAATCCATTAATCCCTCATGATGAAGATAACATACTTTAGTTATATAGCATAAATAATAAAAGATTTAAGGATATATGTTACGAAGTTAGACCGAGAAACTAATGCGTCGAATAAAACAATCAAGCACACGTTCAAACAAGAACCGTAACGACAACATATAAGATTTAACCTGGGAAAATCCTTACAGGCTGAAAAACCCACTAAGAAACAAATCACTAATCAATCGAAGGATTTACAATGTGTTTATCTCTCTCAACTTACTCAATCTCACTTTATATTTTACTCAAACCCTAGAATGAAAGAGCGGTCTCGAAGACCCATAAAAAACCTCTAAGCATTAACCCCTTATTTATAGAGAATTGTCTGCCTAAAATATCTGACTCAAAGATATATGCTAAAGATATTTTACATAGAAAATATTCTAATCAAATCACAAAATATCTAAATGTAGATCAAATCTCGAATCTATCTTCAACAATCTTAATCTTTATTCGAGATCCTAAAGCACACAGATCATCTAGATTTGAGTAGTCATCTCGTACCCCACCTGGGCACCATCATTGATACCCTGAGACCTTAGAGGTTAGGCTTATTACCTTTCTTCCTTCTTCGATACCCACCTGTATCGAACAGTTTTGGAGATCTTCCCTTAGTTCTCTCTGTCATTTGCTTATCTTTGGTACCTGTACCACATGTGCTATCTAAACCTTTCGCTGTCTGCACAACTTGTGCTCTACGTCTCCTGCATAATTTAAAGTCTGCGATCTTGGCTCCACCAAATCTAATAGCCCCCTGATAACTAACTGGATCTTCTCTATCAGTATGAGAACTATGTGGGACCATGTCAACTGAACCATCCCTCAACTTCTTGACAATCCGACGTCGACTTCTATCTCAGCTCTTGTTCGACTGTCCTTAAAGCCTTGTCTCCATAACTGTGTTTCCAATCAACCTAAATTAGTTGTCCAATATTCTGAGCCTTCATCACGACCATGACATCTCTACATACCTTCATCACTCCATCCGTCTGTAACGCCCCGACTTTCACGACTTGACGGCACGTGGACGTTATGCCGTCACGGACCCAGTCCGTGACAAGGCCAAGTAACCCGGACGGGTTTAGAAATATAAAAAACAAGGAAAACCAACTAAGCAGTTATATTACATAATTGTGACAGTAACATTTAGTTCATAAAATTAAAGTTTACTTTCAGTAACCAAAATATAACAAGTCACATTATATATTATCTCTGGCCAGCTTCCAGTAAGCTTTCAGTAAGTCAAAATCTACCAGTTTAGTTACATGATATCCAACGTGAGATAGCTACATGCATGCAGTCATCAATCAACTGGACTCTATCATCAACCTGTTGATTTCCTACAAACGGAAAACATAACCCGTGAATATAAAACTCAGTAACCTAGAGTATATGAGTTTCGTTTGTAAGGCACTCCCCGACTATACCAAATCGGTGAGTTCCACTAAAACATTTTCATAACTTATAGAAAAATATGGGCGTCATATCAAACAGTATTTTCTTTTATATGTCTTTATATCTTTTGTGTCTTTTTATTTTTGTTACCACGAGTCCATGACTCGGTTCGAAAGACAACTCTAAAGACATGATAGACTCAGAGTATAGCGGTAATACGTCAATCGTCAGTTCGGCTACCCATGAGATTTAGTTTTCGTTCGATTCAATCCGCATCTGCATATTTCGTGCATCGTAGCATCATTAATGTGTTACACCTCTTGTGTGCTTTCAATGAGGTTCGCAATACCGCCATTGAGAAGGGGCTCCCTGCAGAGAGTCACCCGTGGCCCTGCCACGACGACGTTAAGCCATTGCATGCATGCTAAGAGGATGGGGGATGCCCAATGCTCCCTACCTATTTCCTCGCCCATGACGATGACTCAAAGAATAACGTTTTAACAGCCACCCAGGCTTATTTACAAAAACAATTAATGATCCCAATGGATCCAAGAAGGGACACTAAGTACGACCTTCTTCATGAAAATTCCAAAGGATGTAAACATTGATCACGTCAGACCTAGGAAGGGACGTCATGCTCAACCTTCACAATATTTTCAAGGAAAAAGACCAACAAACCAACGGATCCAAAAAGGGACGCGCAATGTTCGATCTTCACAACTCAAGGACATATATATATTATTTTATTCATTTTTTGTTAGTTCATATCATTAAGATAATGAAACCAAGCCATGCATATTCATATTCTTTTTATTTAAGCATTTAGGGGTCGTTTTCGTTTATTTTCCGAGAGGATATATATATTATAATGGTGCGTATTCTACCCCATTTCAATCCCAATATCCCACATAACATATCAAACATATAAAACAATCATCCCCGGTCTCGATCCTAATGTCAAGGTATTATTATAACCCGATCCCCTCATGCTATATTTAGTATCCTTTTAGTACATAAACCCCGTGACCAAATATAATTCATCGTATCATCACACCAAGCATACACACATATAATGAAGTTCATCCATGGCATTTAGAGATCGTAATTAACATTATTTTACGTCCGTATGTACCCATGCACATATATTATTGAAACCTTAGTTTCGTTATCGTATAAATTCCGTAATTAAGTATAATTCCTCATACCACACTTAAGCATACACATATTCAAAGAAGTACGCTCATGACATTTTCGGATCATTATTAGCATTAAATAGTGTCTCCTAACTTAATGCATGTACCCGTGCATATATTATCGAAACTTTAGTTCCGTTATCGTCTCAACGCATCAATCAAGCAAACAAGTATATCATCGTCCTTCTGGTGGTACCCTTCTCATCATAATCATCATAACACATCATGTTGATGAAATATTAAGCACGAGACAGGTCGAGAGGGGGTAGGTTATCTTTGAAGTGTGTTTAACCCTAGTTTTACTTAGGGTTAAAGAAACCATTAGAAAGCTTAGAACCTTCGACACCCAAGGTCAACACCCCGCTGTCCGGCTCTTGTCATCGCTTTGTCCCCATCGCCGTCACTGCCTGGTGGCCGGAAAGTGGCCAGAATTCCGTTGAAAAAGCGTCGGTAAGGTGTTTTAAGGTTTGTTTATGTTCCAACTTCGACACCCATAACATCCGATGTCACCAAAGTACTTCGTCTTGCTCTGCCACACTTTGTCACAACCGGTCGTCCGGCTTTGGCCAGAATTTGGCCGAAAGTTGGCCGAAAATCTTGTTAAGGTGTTTTTAAGTTCGTTTACGTCCAAAACTCGAAACCCAAGGCACCCAACGTCAAGACACTTCACCTTACTCTGTCACACTTTTCACCGCTGCCGAAAGTTTTCCGAAAAAATGGCAGGATCAGGGTGTTTGGCCATTGGCAGTTCAAGGGAGAAGCAAGGTGGAAGGTAAGGAGTGGGGCAGCTGCGCTCCTGTTCCTGGTTGTGGGAGGAACCCCTGGCTCATGTGGAGGTCGACGACACCCTCGTGGTCGTCGTTGGTTGCTGGCGACGATGGTGGTGTAAGACGGGGGTTGTTGGTTGTGGCGTGTGAAGAGGGGGGAGAGGCTGCGCGCGATGAGTAGCCAGCCTGGGATTCGTGATAGTGTTTTGGCCACATGGATTGGTGCGACGAGGGGATGAAGGCATTGGTGGCGGTGGTGCGACGGCTCTATGATGGAGTTGATGATGATGATAATGCGCTGACGGTGACAGTGATGGTAGCCGGAGGTGGTGTCGATGGTGTTGAAGGTGGTGGCGACGATGGCGAAGTCGAAGAAAAAGACGACGCGGAGAAGGGGAGATAATGGTGATGGATGATGGCATGCAGGGGCTGTGTGGTGTTGGAGAAGAAGAAGATGGTGATGGTGTTAGGTGATAGTGTTGGTGATGGCGTGCGTGGTGGCGGTTTGGTGGAGGGAAGGCGTGGTGAAGGTGGCCGGTGCATGAGGTTGGCGATGTTGGTTTGGTGAATAGGAAAGGGAGATGGCAGGAAGAAAGGTGAGGAAAATTATCGATCCCTCGTTATATTTTTGTCAGTTTGTTATTTATCTCAATTTCATAATATTGATCTTCCGTTAATTAATTCGTGTCGATTTAATTATCCCAAAAATATTAATATCATATTCTATTTACTAATATAAATTTTTTGGGATTAAAATTGTTACCCCTAACGCACAATATTCTTAACGTTATAATGTTAAATTATTCATAACGTTAACGTTACTTATTCGTTAGTTTTATTCGCACGTTATAACGTTATCTATTAGTTATATTTGTTTGTTTGATATAGTGTCACTCGTTATGTTATGTTATAACGTTACTCGTTCGTTGTATTTATTCACGCGTTCATAATGTACGTGTGTTATATATATTTTAAAGAGCGATATAACATTACTATTTCGTTATATTTTTGCTCGTACGTACTTCTCTTATTAAATAGCGATGTTTATATACATATTTAACATATTTTTACAATACGAAATTTTGGGATATTACACTGCCACAGACATCCTGCAACATTCGGAGTCTTTTCTTGCCGTAGATTCTTTGGGAGTTTTAAAATTCACAGGTCATATAGAGCTCTCTATCGCCGTCGTCTTTTCGTTCTGCTTTTTGCAGAACACTTTCCTCTATTCTTGTCCTCTAGACACTCATATATAGTGTCTCAGCCTGTGGCTTAGCTCGAACTTCACAGTATCCTTCACCTTCTCATTTGCAAACTTGTTAACTCTGAAAAATTTCAATCTTTATCCAAAGATACAATCTTTAACCCAAAGATCCAATCTTTAACCCAAAGATCCAATCTTTAACCCAAAGATCCAATCTTTCACCTTAAAGATGCAAACTTTTCTCTATGTGGCATAACATGGAGCTCTGATATCACTTGTTACGAATTTAACTCGAGAAACTAATGCGTCGAATACCACAATTAAGCACACGATCAAACACGAACAAGAATCGCAACGACAACACACGAGATCTAACGTGGAAAAATCCTGACGAGACAGAAAAATCACAAAAACAAACCACTAATCAACCAAAGGATTTACAACCTGTTTGTCTCTCTCAATTCACTCAATCTCATCTTATGTTATGCTTAAACCGTAGAGGAAAGATGATCTCGAAGACCCACAAAAAACATCTAAGCATTAACCATAAAGAATTATCAACCTAGAGATATTTGACTCAAACATATATCCCAGAGATATTTTACATAAAAAATATTCTAATCAAATCATAAAATATTTAACTAGATCAAATCTGGAGCCAATCTTCAACAATATATAAGTAGGTACATGTAAGGTTATGACTGGTTAAAACATTGAATTTTAAAATCGATATTTCAGATTTAAGGTTTAGTCTTCTCTCCACTTCATCTTAAAATAAGTTTTTAATCCTTGTCATTGATTTCAAAATCCGATAGTTTGATATTTGATCATCCCGCAACACGAATATGATTAAAATGCGTAAGTTAATTATAATTAATGTTTTATAATAAATTTGTCAAAAATAACGTTTGGTCATATGATACTAATTATCGACATTCAACAAAAACCAATCTATTCTGATTTGAATGGGATGTACTAACAACAACAATAATGCAAATAATCAAAACGTGCTGATGGCAACGGATTATCATCAGGGAGTATTTATGTGGATGAATAGAAAATGTGAAGATTAGGTTCCACTTCCATATCCGTGTCTGACCTGGGATTCTTCAAATGAGTAGAAAAATCTAGAGATCAATGTCACCTTTTCATAGCCAAAGACAAAAGGACAACTATCAAGGTTATCAGGAGAAGATGAGGTTTAAATTTGATCTGTTACAATCAATTAAACCATGATCAAATTGTACGGCACATGTTTCAAAAGTTTGTCACATAAGTCAATGACATGTATAGGGTCCACAATGCAGACAAATGTTACAACCAGATGAAGTCTTAATTTTGGCCTGTGATCTCTTTTCAAGGGATGTCCAGAAAAGACGTTGTTTTCCTCCTGCAATACAAAATCAATGGTAATAAAAGGGTCTCATTAAACTTGATGAGATCGAACCATAGAGGAGAAAGACGTGTCTCTAACGTTCTTGGTAAACTGCAGAGGATCTGCAGTGTCTATTTTGGGAATACGATGTAGATCACATATGTCAAATGTAATCAAATTTCACTGTAACATTGCAGGACCAATGCTTTACAAGGGAATATATCACCTATTCTATCAGTACAATCCCAAGGGTGCAGTATGGGGTAACATTGTTTGGGCTCATTCCACATCAACCGATCTCGTAAACTGGACGCCACACGAGATAGGCATCAAGCCATCTATAGAGTCCGACATAAACGGGTGCTGGTCAGGATCCGCCACAATGCTCCATGGCGAGAAGCCTGCCATCCTGTATACAGGAATCAATCCTGCGAATCAACAAGTCCAAAACTTAGCATTGCCAAAGAACTATTCAGATCCTTGCCTTATCGAATGGACCAAGGTGCCTCAGAACCCGCTAATGTATCCTACAGCAGCTAATAACATTAACTCGAGTTCGTTCCGTGATCCAACCACAGCATGGCTAATGCCTGATAAGAAATGGCGCGTGATTATTGGGAGCAAAGTTAACCATAACGGGATGGCCATTTTGTACCATAGTAAGGATTTCATTCACTGGGTTGAGGCAAAGTGGCCCCTTCACTCCGCGGAGAATACAGGAATGTGGGAATGCCCCGATTTTTACCCGGTGTATAGGGATAGTCCAACGGGTGCTCATACATCCGCCATTGGTTCGGAATTCAAGCATGTGCTTAAGGTTAGCTTGGATGATACTAAGCACGATTGCTATACTATCGGTAGTTATGATTTTCACAGTGATATTTACACACCTGATAAGAGCTCCGTTGAAGGTGATGCGGGTTTGAGGTATGATTATGGGAAATACTACGCCTCGAAGACATTCTTCGATGGCGCCAAGAAAAGGAGGATATTGTTAGGGTGGGTGAACGAGTCCTCTAGTGTGGCTGCTGATATCAAGAAAGGATGGTCGGGGATTCACGTAAGTTTACATTACCATTACATATATATCAATAGGAGTGACTAGGTAACCGATCATTAATCTGAAATGCCTGATAAATGTGACGATTTTACAGGCGATCCCAAGGGCTATCGTGCTCGATAAATCAGGGAGGCAATTAGTACAATGGCCGGTGAAGGAGCTCGAAACCTTGAGGGAAAGGGCAGTCCATATAACTGTTAAATTGCTGAAGCAAGGATCAGTTCTTGAAGTACCCAGCATCACTGCTGCACAGGTAACTGATTAACAAAAACCCTAAAACCATGAGCTCGAAAAGTCCCATGCAAGATGAACATCTTATATTGAAAAGTTTCAACAAATCCTACATGTCAATATGGAATCAGGATCTTTTGCTGTTCCAAAGAGAGATCGCCTACTATTGGCGATTTTAAGACAGCAGATTTACATTTTTAGTTCTCCTCCATTTGCGTAGCAAGCAATAGAAGCGATCAAGTCAAGGGGCGATGTTGTTTCTTTAGAACAAACAGGGGATCCTACTTCATTAACATGAGTTTCTCACATCGTGACGGATCCTCCGTTTCGTGTCGATCTTTTCATCAGTCATTTCCGTCTGATTTTTCTCCCAATGTAAACACATCGTCAAATGTGAGGTTCCCATTGCCTTGCCTTACAACATTTGTGGCAAATTTGGCTTGTTACAGGCAGATGTGGAGGTCACATTCAGAATAAGCAAGTTGAAAGAAGCAGAGAAATTTGACCCAAAATGGACTGATCCACAGCTACTATGCAGCCAAAAGGAGGCAAGAGTAAAAGGCGTGGTTGGACCATTTGGACTTTTCACTTTGGCATCAAAAGACTTGGAAGAGTATACGGCTGTTTACTTCAGAATATTCAAGGACGGTGGCAAGTATGTTGTTCTCATGTGCAGTGACCAAAGCAGGTTTGATAAAGACTGTCTTTACTCTCTTTCTTTTCGTATGTCTTGTCATAAGTTTGTACAAGGACTTGGACTTGTGAATGATACTTGCCTCAAGTAAACAAGAAGAAAAGAAAATGAAGGAAAAATAGTGCAAAAACTTTGTTGATTGGTTAAAGGATGTTTGAGATGTCTAAAGCATGATATTGCTTTTCTTTCCCCTCATCTGAGATGCCGAGAAAGGTACCTCGTCGATGAACAATCTCTTCCCAACCAAATGGTCAAGGATTAGACAATTCTTTTGTGAAAAAAAAAATTAAAATGTCTTGGCTCATGTCCATTTGCACTCTAGTTTTCTATTATCCTCCAAATATCAAGCTTGTTCTTCACTTGTAGAATCTCTTTAATTTTACTTGATTGATTCATTTGAAATCATTGCAGATCATCTCTTGATTCAACTAACGACAAAACCACTTATGGTACATTCGTGGACGTGGATCCCCTTCACGAGGAATTGTCCTTGAGGACCTTGGTAAGTACCCGGGGCATGTTTGGTTCAACTTTAGGTTGATCAAATTGGCTTATAGATATTTTTAAAAATTGTTAAATGGTTATTTGCCAAAATTAGTTATTAGCATTTCAAGTGCTTATTTTGATTAGCAATTACAAACACGTTATAGCTTATGATTTTATTTCTTATAAACAGGTTTGATTAGAAGACATATAAGTACTATATTTAGAGCACTTGCAGCAGCTTTCGTATCCCATTCCGTATCCTCAGATATAGGAACTTTTATAAAAAATGACCCACCCAATAAATTTTCTATCTCTATCCTTATCCCTATATCGCTATCTATCCCTCACCTCATTCCCTATTTCTGGGAAATCAAATTATCATTCTTTATATCTTTTTATTATTATTTAATAATTTTATAAATTATAAAAATAATAGTTATTACTTAAAATGAACTTTTACACTTAAGAATTATAATATTTTTAAAAAATAAAATAAAAAGTTATAATTTATTTTTAAAAATTAATGTAAAATTCATTTAAATGATTGCCTTTCATGAAAAGTATCTAAAGAATAAATTCAAAATATGAAAATAAATATCAAAACTATTATATGAAAATATAGAATATCGATTAAGGGAATCAATTTAGGAAATCTGTTGCATGAATTGAGTCCCTATATAAAAAAAATGACATTATGATATTATATAATAGGAATATGAATAAAGAAATTGTTGCAAATGATATAAGTACTTTACTTCAGTACCAAACGGGCCCTTAATCTTCTTTGTGTTCATTTGTTTTTTCAGATTGATCACTCTGTTGTTGAGAGCTTTGGCGGGAAGGGTAAAAACGTAATCACAGCAAGAGTTTATCCTACACTGGCAATTGACAACAACGCCAAATTGTATGTGTTCAACTATGGTTCACAGAATGCTGAAGTCACAAGATTGGATGCTTGGAGTATGAAGAAAGCTCACATAAATTAGGCCAAGATGAGAGATTTACAGGGCTTCGATGAATAAATGGCCCGATTTATCATGTTAATAATCTCTGATGTTCTGTCCACGTGCAATGTGCGAAAATTATATACATCTTTAATACTGTATTTATTATTATCACACTTTTTTTCATAGGGAAAAAAAGATGTCCATTTACAGATCATGAATTTAGATATAAATAGATTAATCTAGAAATAAATAGATTGGGAAAAGATTTCTTGGATCTGTATTTGTTTTACCACAATCGAAAATATGTTTTCTTTGTATACTATTAATCATCATAGACGTAATTTAGATAAATAATTTCAACATCTATATCTTTAGAAAGATGAGAAAAATGCATATAATCCCACTAAACTTTCATTCGTGTGCACTTAACCCCCCTTATCTATCAAAATGTGCAGATGATCCCGCTCCATCTGACGAGATGAAGTACAAACGTTTCACTTTCCATTAAAGTTGACTCAAAACTGACCAAACCCTAGTTTTACTCAATAATTTTGTCTCTTTTTTCCCAAAATGTCCCCAATAATTCCCTGCGTATAAAACTCATTCAATCCCTAAAGAATCAAAACCCTAAATCGCTCCTCTTTCTTCTTTTCTATCCAGTTTCCCTCCATTTTTTGATCTCTTACCTCAATCTAAGCATGAGCTCCACACAATCTACGACAGGGGAAGGCAAAACTAGTGAGATTGCAATATACATTCCTCAATTTTGTCATTGCAGCAAGTCAGCTACAATCAAAATCGTGGGAACTGATAGAGCAAGTAGAGGAAAGTTGTACTTCAAGTGTGATGTTTGTAAGTTTTTTTCTTGGTGTCATCATACGGTACACGATTGGAATCAAGAGAAATGACGAATGAAGCAGCAGGTCAAGGTTTCATGAAGCACTCATGTGGATCTGGATGCATTCAACTTGCAAACAAAATGAAGACACTAGAATTATGTGTCTTTGCAATTGTAATTCTAGGTGTTTTACCACTTATTATGAAGTGATGGTGTTTAGTTAGGTTCTTGAATCTGTTATAGTTATGAGCTTAGTTGCTTGAGCACATTCGATACTGATCTGTAAAATTCATGTACGAAACATGGGTTTGAATGAAATTATGTTTTGTGCATCTTCGACTTATGTTGGTTATTGTTGCTGAACTGATCTTATGTGCTATTGAACATCAACACAATAAATCCTTGACTTGACATAATCCCAAAGCCTTGAATAAAAGAAGCTGGTCTGAAACCAATCTGAATCATCCTGGAACAATCGATCTTGAACCTAAAAGGACAGAACATAATCTCATAGCAACTTATACAAATAACCAAGTTGAAATTATACATACATAACAAAGTCTGAGAGACAATTTAGGTGAATACATGAATTGATTGGTGCATAACCAAATCAACATGCATAATGGGTACATACAAAACAAAGGTTGATCACGTGATCACATAGTACATACAAACCATGACATAAATCTCCATATATAACAAAGTCTGATCACATTAAAATCTCACAAGTGATCAACAAGACACAAACCGGTTCTAAATATATCTATTCTATAACTACAAACCATCCAAACCTTCAGCAAATGGTCTTCCACCTCTATCCGTCCTCACATATTTTACTGACCGCAACCTCCCATCAATTTCTAACCCTTGATCCTCTTCCTCTTGAGTAGGATGTGGCAGTAGCCGTGGCAGAAGCATAGACACCAATATTTTCTCAGGCTTGGGCTGTCGTAGTAGCAGTTCCTGATGTTGAAGCAGTTCCTGATGCACTAGTAGTTCAAGCTATTGATTTAGCATACACTCTTGCTCTTGCAGTACTTATTTGAGTAGTTATTGAACTGCCCCTCTGTGAAGAATTTTTCAGTTGTGTAGTTGGTGAAGGCTTGTGAGTATCTGATCTGGATACTTGGCTTCCTCGTCCAATAGAGGCAGTTTGAGAGTTATCCATCTCAACAGCAGGATTTCCCTTCACATTTAAGAGATAAATGAAAACCATGTGCATGATCCCAATAGATAATGGATTGATGATGCCATGATAATAAAAATGAAACTTATGCAACTGAAACCAATGAAAAATCTTGAGCATGATAATGTTCATAGAAACATTTACTCTACTATTTTACATAGATCTTTCTGCAGCTCCTGCACCTCCCGCATTTCAAGAACCGGGAGGATTATGTGCAGATGCTGATGCTAAGGTTGATCCTGAAGCCTAAACATTATACCACGATATTAAAAAATATTCAACACATCATAAAGTTTGAAAGTTAGTTGTTTAAAAATTAGGGATATTTTTTTGTACCTGGCCAGTAATGTATTTGGAGCTGGGATGCATTTGGTTCTTAAATGTCCAAGCATTGTGTCCTATTTGAAAGCATTTCCTACATCTTATTGTTATCTCTTGTTTACTAGCCCTCGTTGAATCTTTTCTTGGTTCATCCCTTCCCTTCTTCTTCTTGAATTTTTTTTTTTGTTTTGTGCCTACCAATGGGGGTCCTAATAAGAGGTGGCATAAGAGATGACAAGGCTGAATCCATCCAGTTTAGTGGACTAGGCACTGGACAAATGCCGAACTGATAAGAATCAAGATATGTTTTGTTCTGTAATAAAAACAAATAAACCATGAAATAAAGTTCAAGAAGTGAAAATGACATACTGAGGGAAAAGATAACATACAGGATTGTTGATATTAAGATTACCTGATAAAAATCATGGACATGATATGAATACTGAGCTCTATCAACTTGTAGAGCACTAATAGCATGCTTACATGGCAGACCACTAATAGCATGCTTACATGGCAGACCACTGATGTCCTAAAGTCTGCAAGTGCAAGACCTTTTCCTAACATCAACTTTATGAAGTTGGTCATAATTGTAATACCTCGAAATTTTTTTCATATTTTAAATAAATATATTTTCATATTTTCATATAGTAGAAAACAAACGATCGAATATAACGTTATATATTTAAATGTACAAATAAAAATGACGAGAGCGTAACGTTACGAACGTACGAATAATATAACCAATACGCATCGTTAAACATAACGTTATAACGATGTAACGTATGCGTTTAATAAACGTACGCATTAAATATAATGTACGTGTAACGTAATAATGTAACGTTATAACGATATAATAAACGCGTTTGGGCTAATAAAATACAATTCCGGAAACATTCGAGATTTTCAGCAAAACAAACATCATTAAGTTATAAATAATTTATTCTAATTGCGAGTATATTTTTTGATAAAATAATAACATGAAATACGGATAAAAATAGACTGATAAAAATAAAATGAGGGAGCGCATTTGAATAAAATCACTCCACTGCCCATCTCCTCCAATCTCCCTCATTCCCTTGCAAATACATTTCGACGGCCGAAATGTTGGCTTCCCCTCGCACGGCACCATCATTTCCGCCCACCATGAAAACCACTACGATCACCATCACCATCATTCTTCTCATCTCATGTCATCCCCTCCATTCCTCTTCACTCAATCCTCATTGCTCTTCTCACTTTCCTTTATTTTCTCTCAAACAAGCAACTGCGTATCAAACACACACCGTCATCGTCGTCATTTACACAGTCACCATCAAGCAGCCGCAGCAGTGTGGGCGAAGGAGGATGCACCTGGACATGATCGAGGAACAGAGGAAAGCAGACCAAACACGTGCTAAGGTAACCTAATCCTAATCCCGTTTTGGTGTTTGCTTAAATGATTGCATGATGACAACGGCTTGGAAACTTGTGGGATCTTATGGTGTACATTGGGTCTGACGGGTTTGGTTTGATTGGTTTTGATTATGGTTGCTGGGGTGGTAATCCGACTATAGCTTAATCGAGTAAATTGGAGAGAATGCGAAGATATGGATAATGGGATTATTTGAAATTATCGAGGATGATATATGAGAAGATTTGGATAATAGTATGTAATCGGTTAGCCATGATACTTGGGCGCCAGGTGGGGGAGATGTAAGAAAAATTACCAACTTGACCCTTAATCCAAGTATTCTATTTGTTTTTTTACTAAAATCGCCGTTTGGAGGAGAAGGGTCCATTTACAAGCTGAAGTTTTCTTGCGGATACACTCATAAGCTTGCAACTGATTGTAAGCTACAACACACCCAAAACAAGGAGTTGAGGTGCCAGACTTTTATGAAACAAGAAATATCCACTCTAAGACTCATACTTCAAGTTAATGTGGTCATTGCAAGTCTCATGTATCAAGTCTGTTAGCCTTTATCTGTTCCAATCACAGAAGTCTGTTAGCCTTTGTCTGTTCCAAACATAAAAGTCTGTTAGCCCTTGTCTGTTCCAATCACAGAAGTCTGTTAGCCCTTGTCTGTTCCAAACACAAAAGTCTGTTAGTCCTTGTCTGATGGACACTGGTAGAAGTCTGATGGACACTGGTAGATGTTTGATGGACACTGAAATGATGTTCGTTGTCTGTAGGTCGGTGGATGTCTAATGGACATTGGAATGATATCCGTTGTCTGAAGGATGGTAAATGTCTGATGGACACTGGACAGATGTCTGACAACAGACATCTGTGGGGTTGCATCTGTTTGGTTAGTCTAATGACAAATGGGAGTCGTCTCTTGACTGATGTTTTTGGCTGAAGTCTGTTAGGTTGTTTGCTGCAAGTAGACATATGTTGAACAACCGTGTCAGTTGGGCTAAGGTCTAAAGTCTGATGTTTGTTTTGCTGGATGGTAGCCAATAGACGTCTGTAGTATGATAGCCAGTGGGACCCCGTTTTCGATAAACGTAACGCACATTCGTCTTGAAGGATTAACCTAAACGCGCATATGTGGTATAGGAACCTTGCATATAGAAATGGGATATTATATATGCATATATGACAACTATGTCTTACAAACAAATAGTATGTTCATATATATATGCAAGGTGATTTTACAATGTATGAATAATTTCAAACGAAGTCATCGAACACATGGTAAAAGGAGTACTGTGAGAATTGAGATTACAATGCTTGATAACACGAATGAAATGCGAATCAACAACGAACGCATATTCAAACAAAAAAGCTGAACGTGGTACAAATGTCATGGTCTGTCAAGTCTTCTGTCATATGTGGTCTTTGGGAATGAGCTCGGCACTACCATCATCTCCCTTTGCTGAAACTGTTGGGAAGAAGATCATACTTGATGTCCCTTCTTGGAATCTGTCGAATGTCAAGTGAAAATCCTGGAGACTGAATTTTAACCAATATCTTTAAGTCATCGTCACGGGTGAAATAAAACTAACTAAGGAGCATTGGACAGCCCCATCCTCTTAGCTAGGAAGGTTCCAATGAGAGGCACATAGAGCCCGTAGGAAGTATATTACTAACACTCTGTCAGAAAGATTCAAATCTGATCCAATGAGAGACACATAGAGCCCGTTGGAACCAAGTTACTATCTCTTTCAATCAACAAATTCTTGTACCCCGGTTGACGCCTGACGAGCCTTGTACTCAGAGTCTGTCTGTTGAAGTATCTCGAGTCATGGGCCCATAATAATAACAATGAACTCAAGAGATGTGAAATCATGCAAGCATGCGTACCTAATATGGTGTACATATTTTCTACTAAGTACAAAAAAAAGTTCTACTCGTGCTCATCGATTCGTCATAGTCGGAGGAATACCCTGCAAATGTGAGATATGCACTCTAGATTACTGAGTTTTATACTCACGGGATGTATTTCATTTGCAGGTAAGTTACAGAACGTCCATTGAAGATATTAGATGCCTTTTTGTATTTTTGGGATGATGTAACGAAACTCATGGGATTATGGATATATAATATATGAAGTGTAATGGTCGTGCCATTAAGCCGTATAACATATTTGCTTTCGCACTGTTGTATGAAATGAATATTTGTTTACCAAGCATTATGGATCGAAGCATCACATATATTTTTCTTGAATCTTGATACCTCTAAACCCGTTTGATTGTTTAGTCTTATCATGGACCGGGTTCGTGACGGCATAACGCTACGTGTTCTATGACACACAGGATATAGTGTTCTGGCTATCAGAAATGAATACCCAACCCTTGTCATTAATTGAACCTATATCCTTCATCAACAAATCTAAGAACCACTCCCAAGAATCCATTTTTTTAGATCCAACCACTGTCAAAGCAATCAAAAAGATGTTATCATTTCCATCCCTTCCAGAGCTGTAACAAGGATACCACCAAATCTGGTCTTTATATGGCATCCATCTAATCCTATAATTGGCCTACAACAAGCTAAAAATCCTTTCTTCAAAGCAGATAAACACATGTAGATCCTCTTGAATCTAACTTCCCCCTCAATACCTGTCTGTTCTGTGGCAATCCTTATAGTTGATCCTGAGCTGGTATGCATAATGGTCATTGGATAATCCCTAATCTTTCTGTGTTGCTCTTTCAAGTCCCCTAAAATAGCAGCTGTAGCCTTCCTCTTAACTTTGTATATGGTGTACTTGTTGACGTGAAGCATTTTCTCCCTTCTAAGTGTCTTTTGGATAAAGGTAACATCACATTTTGGGTTGTCCCTAAATCTATCCATGTACACTTTGGCCACAAACCTAGAATCTGCCAAATGATTCTTGTATGTTCTCCCACATACATGGTTGTTGTTGAAGGTCTTTATTTGAAAACCAACTCCAGGGCATGGTAAAGCATAAATTCTCCATGGGCAATAAATAACACTTTGACTATCACCAACGGCTTCTTGTGTTACCCTTCTCTTCTTCTTTGATTTCTTGTCTGGATGAGCATACTTGCAAACTGCAGTGATGTACCTATCCTCATTTCTCGTGTAATCAATATCATATCCTGCATTCAAATTCTAATTCACCAATGACATCCTAAACTGGTGTGCAGTCTTGAACGTCATACCCACTTCAAGCTCAGGATTATCCATGGTACTCTCATCAAACCAACTAAATTTTTACTTAGGCCTATCCTCATCAGAAGAGTATTCAGGGGAACCAATTGTTGATGCACTCTCCATATCAGAGAACCACTCTGGATCATCCTCATCAGCAATATCAACCCCATCAGCAATATCAACCCCATCTATTAGATCAGTCCTATCTCCTGGATCAGAAGAGTTTGTAGCTAGAACATGTCTATCACCTGGATCAGCAGTTTTCTCATGGACATCTTCTACCTATCATCTCTAAATGCATCATCATGATCTTCATTTAAACCCTCATCTGCCCAAGATAGTATAGAACTGTAATCACTGTCATCATCAACATCATTTATAGCCACTTAAACACTTCCTTCTTCCTGTCCAGCATCAATCTAACATAATTGCCTAACTACTGAAGCTTCAACTTCTCTAAATTTCTGACTTCTTCTAACCTTGTCATCAGGAGTAACAGATTGAAGTGCTTCCTCGGCTACAACATCAGCATATATGATGAATGGAAATCTAGGTATGATGTGTTCTAAGCAATGCGCAAAGTCATCATCGGTGTCACACGGTCTCATTCCTTGTTCTGATGTGCAGGCATTGGGTTTCACAAACCAAAAATTAGCAAGAACTGGTCCCTCCTCCTTCGTCCGATGAGAATACAGCTCATTGTGCATGTCAATCAGATCAAGAACCGACATTCTATCTGGATCAACATTAGGAAACGAATCTACCTAGCCACCAACGTATTCAACCTTAGGCAACCACTGAAACCTACCACCATAATGCAATAGTAGAGTGACCTCCTTCAGTCACAAGCATGATTCGAAACTTGAGAAATCAACACAAATGTCGAATGTTCATGCCACAGATCTAAAAGAATACATGTATGAAAAACGAAATTCGAAGCTATTTCCTCAAAAACATGCCTTCAACAACACTATATCCACCAAAAAAATCCTTCAATCAAGCTAGATTCCAGGATTTCTTCGCCAGAACTCACACCTTGTTCCACTCAAGACTGACAGCTTCCTCTCTCTTTTTGTTTAGTTTGAGATAAGATATTCTCTCTCTTCATGGTTAGTTTGTGATGATAAAAAAGAGGATATCTCATATGCATTAAATTGGGAAACGGGTAGGGTTGTCTTTGTAACACCCTGGTCAAATCCTTGCTATCGAATCGTCACTAAAAACCGCTCGTCAGGCTGACAACTGGCCCCACAGATCAACACTAATCCTGAGACACTTTCCAGACGGTTATCCATCTCAGCATTACTCCGGTGCACCTTATTTGTATAAGTAGTACTATCAAACCATTTAAACATTTTCTTGGGATATTACTTACACCCCCACTTAAAGAACGCAACATCCTCGTTGCGACTTCAAGCACGACACATAGCCCCAGAACTTTCCCCCGCTAAGCGGCTGACCTGAACCTCTTGTCCACAGGTTCAGCACACAGTCACAGGATTGCTCTGATACCATACTGTAACGTCCCAAGAAACGATTTTCAGGCTGACAATTAACCACATAGACCAACACTAATCCTTTCAGTGCGCTTTGGTCTCACTCGCGTACACCCTGGGAAACTTCACAGGAGGTCACTCATCCCATCGTTACTCCACGTTAAGCACGCTTAACTGCGGAGTTCTAAAATGAAAAGGAAGGTGCACCTTATTTGTATTGGCAGTACTATCAAACCATTTAAGTATTTCCTTGGGGTATTATAGTCTTTTGCAATCAATGCTTGACAGTGTTTATGGACAAATGAAAGGAGCGGGGTCATCTACACATTTTGATAGATAAGGGGGGTTAAGTGCACTCGAGCAAAAGTTTATTGGGTTATATATGTACTTTTTCCTAGAAAGATTATCATCTGTAACATGACTTTGTCCTATAAAAACACATCAACTCCGTCCAAACGAACATACAAAAACATCCGCAAAACCCTCTGATCAGAACCACACCAACAACACCACACAATCGAAAAAATATTTCACCTTCCTACTCCAATTCTTGGCATTGCTACCATCAAAAACAAGAAAATCCAATCTCGGAAAAGAAGGATGAGTGTTACCCTGAACATGATGATCCCAACGACCATTCCTTGGCAAGAAACGATTCCCCAAGTTCCCATCATCCTCCTCAACTACCCTTCGACTCCCATCCCCCAACTGATGCTGATTTCCCACAAAAAGTCCTCTTTTCAACTCACCTTCCCTGCGATCACCCATAAACTCGTTCCACTGTAACCTTCCATGAGTCTTCTTGTGAGGTTTCTTGGTCAACGGAAACGTACGCGTCTCTGATGGCAGATCATCAGAATGGGTCACATCACTACTCAAATCTGAATCATCCTCGGTCATGGGCTTCTTCCCCAAATCCCTAGTCTGCGGCAGTGGATTCGGAATTCTCATTTCAACCCTCAATTTCGCAATCGCCTCCTCCGTGTGCTTCCTCTCAACCTCCAGCTTCTCGTCGATGAGAGCCCTCAATGCAACCAAATCCACCGCCGGTGAGGAACCTGACGTCGACGTAGAAAAATCCGGGAAAACTCTCGCATTTCGTCCTCTACCTCTTGCCATGATGGTGGTTAGAAATCGAGGTCCTCTTTGGAATGGGAGCTCTGATACCACCGTAATGGACTCAATCAATCCAACAAGAAACTCAATTTTGGGTTGTTAGAAAATGAACAGCAAACCAAACTTGTATTATTGCATAATCCCCAGATTACAACATAAACCCCCTTTTATGGTACATAAGACGGGTTGTTACAAATGAACGGTGAGGATCGCTTGGTACAAACAATCAAAGGCCACAAACCATCATCCTACAGGAGATGCCAACATCACTAATGAGTAACTATACAAGTACATCACAACTTGGTGATAGATATGAACCCAAAGGACACTTCATCATTATCACCTCATCACGACTCCATCACTCCACAACTAATGCTCACGACACCTCGAACGGCACGATCAACAATGTAACATTACCATTGGTTGCATCGGATCCGTCGATCCGTCTCTTGTCCTTGCGACAAAAAGGATGGATGTTGGCTCTTTCACGAAACAATCTTGCAATGTGCTTGTTCAACCCCTTTTCAGCCGATGGCGCAACATCAGTCGTAAAACTTCCTGAATCGTCATCGCTAGACCACTTCTGACATTATAATCAGGACTTTAATTACATGTGCTATTCGGTGTCGAAGTTACAGTGATCTGAAGCTTTTTCGTGGATGTATCTTCGTCGAAGAATTGGTCTATTTTCTGCTATAATTTTTATGAATTGTCTTAGAGACACACCTCTGAGGTTGCTCATCCGTGCGTGTTCTTATTTGCCCCTTGTAAATTTGCTTATAGTAGTTCAATAATGTTTGGGTTTAACTTCGATGAAGTTCCTCGTCAATGTTTTCTTGTTAATCCTTACGTGACAACATACAAAAGTGCATCACGATTCGACAGGAAGTAATATGTATGTATGTATGTGCGGAGAAGGATAAGGTGGTAATGCAGGACTGCTGTTGTTTTTAAGTTTTCTTATGGTATGTTTCATGTTTTAGCAACCAATCGAAGTCGAATAGTGATATATTCAATAACATACTGTATCAGTCATTCAGCACCAGGAATTTTCCCAACTCTTTATCTGTAGCTCAGTACTAATCAAATATAGATGATACATATTGAGCAATAACAATCGAGATTTATAGCAATGATTAGGATGGCCCTGTGATACCTTTGCCTCATGTTCAATGGTCTGGTCCTCTAGATGCAATTTGCAAAAGGAAATCAGTGTAACGAAACCTTATTCGGTCCTCCTCTTTTTTTTTTTGTATATACCGAAATGTTCGTACTGCACTTCGAAACAACAAAAAATGCATGCAGGTTAATGTTTCGTTTCAATAACATGATTTACTATAAGTAGCGCGGTAATGTTTTCTTCTGCATGTCACCGTCAAAGATGAAGGAAGCTTCAAGAAAAAATTTAGTGGCCCGGGAGCTGTTGTGGATGTGAATATGCGACCTGTATCTGAAACTCGAGGAACAAAACCACTTAAAAATGTGGCGAGGCCATATCTATAAGCCAATAAGGAAACTTCTTGTGAAAAAACCATACTCGGATTCCTGTGCTACACACTCTATGAGTCTATGGTATGCTACAATCTTCGTTGACCGCTTCTCTAGAAGTCTCGACTACACAGAGCACACATTTTCTTTTCGATAGCATGTGTCTTTCGTGGTACGAACCATTTAATATGAACACTATCCGAAACGACTCAAAGCAAGCCAGATACGAAGTAAAGTTGACATTTGTGTGGTCCATGTAACTGAAGTCTCATTTTTCTATATATAGTCTCTTGGGGCAAGTTTCTTCAATCATCCAAAATCAAAATCTTGAATTCTCTGAAATGGCAAACTGGGATGAGCTTCCAGAAGAACTTGTGATGGAGATAGGGAAACGTGTAGGGCGCTACGATGACTTCGAGTCTGTTGCCGAGGTCTCCAGCCACTGGAAATCGTCGCTTAGGAGCACGAGTTATTGTGGCAGGTCTCCTCAGGTCCCGTGGCTCATGTTGCCTGCTGCGGAAAATGAAAACATTGACGATGCGAGCACTTCATCCCTCCGATTCTATAGTCTGTCGAAGCGGATGATTCACCACCAATGCACCATGCCGATAAAAATCAATGACGTTCGCTGCTATTCATCCAACGGATGGCTACTTATGGTGTCTAGGGACCTCTCAATGTCCCTTTACAACCCATTCTCCGCACGACAAATTCAGCTTCCTGATAAGACATCCCTTGGCGATCATCATGTCTTCGATGACACTATTGATGATGATGATGATTGTAAGGCCATGTTTGCTCAGTTTGTCCAGAAATTCGCTCTCTCGTCAAGCCCGTCTTCAGGTATTGATGACTTCTCAGTGATGATAACATATGGCAAGTTCAGTAGATTAGCTATATGGAGCGTAGGAGATAATTCGTGGACGAGGGTGGAAGCTGCTGGTCGCATGTTGAAGGGGGCATTCTTGGATATCACATGCTTCCAAGGTGATTTCTACGCTGTGGACTGCGAATGCAGAGTTCTGGCAGTGGCCTGTATTAGATCGAAACCAGGCATCAGAGAGACTACAAAGACTCCTATCAAGGCGAATGTGGTAGTTGATGTGAGCGGATTCTGCCCTGAGTTCGTGATCCCATGCTTGGTCGAATCAGGCAATAAATTATTAGTAGTTCCCCGAAGCTTTGCGAACGAAGATAGCCTTAAGTTTTCGGTGTTAGAAGTAAATGTGAGCAATGGGGAGGCCCTGGAGGTTAATGACTTAGGGAACATGGCGCTGTTTCTAGGCGATAATCATTCCATGTCCATAGAGGCATCGACGAGAAATGGATGCAAGGCGAATTGCATATACCTGGCGGATGATTCAGTCCACTGTGGCTTGGAGTGTTTCAAAGAAGAGAAGCGGTTTGCTATCTACAACTTGTCCGATTCCAGTGTGGAGCATTCTCATGCAGGGGAGATGTGTAGCAGGTTTACGTCGAGTCTTTGGATTGAGCCAGGGTATTGAAGTCTCTCTTTTTCGTTTTTGTGTTTTTTTCGGCCTGCCAGCCACAGACGGTAGAAGTTGGAGGATTAGATCGGACATGTATTCTTGGATATAATTTTTTCATCCGATATGTCGATTTTGTTCAATGCCTACTATTTCAGATTGGTGAATCAATTCTTTAGGTTCATGTTTGGAAACCGAAGTCGTGATTTCAGTCTTCTGGGTTATTCACATTGAGTTTACACATGAGTGCTGGCATAGGCATTGACTGAATCAAGCACAAGTACATTCTTCATCGCTGATCATTTGTTTTTCGGTCGTTGAAGAAGCCTTCACTTGCGCGTTAATTACCAACTTGAAATGAGATGCATGGCAAGTAATCCCTAGAATATAGCATCCTCTCGCCAGGTTATAATTGGATTTGAAATAAAAAGGTTCCTGTCCAAAGACTCTACGATCTAAGATCAGTTGGCTCTTGGTTAACCAATAATAGAACATGAAGCTATTTCTGCGTTAAAGACGTGCGATTAAAAGGGGCCAATACTACCTAATTTTCAAAGCATTTAAAAAAATACTAAGAGAATTATTTATTAGTCATCAAAAAATAAAATATTTATCAATTAATTATATATCATTATCTTATTTATCAAGTACTCATCTATCAAAAATAAAAGACTTCAATTCCATCATATCTAATAAGAAAAGACAACCGAAAATGTCATGGCCTTGCATCCGACTAACATAACAAATATTGGGGGTTAAATTTATTTACATTGGGAAAATCGGGTTATTAACGAGCCTTGTTATGCGATGGGGAAAGGGGGAATAGTACTATGCATGTGTTATATGTCGTGGGTTAAGGATGAGATTAAAATATACACTACTATAACTTATATGCCATCTTGAGAAATAAACGTAAACAACTTTAATATCGTAAATGTTAAACATCAAATTATGCGTCTTTTTTCATGCTATCTAACCTTAGTTTTACCTAATCGCATAAAAATGATCGTTTTTAGTTCAAATTGTGTAAAACGTTGGTACTCCTACGTTTTGTGCAAATTTTGATTTTTTTGCACTTAATGATGATCAAATGAGGATTAAAGTTGGATGAGCATTTGAAGAACCTTTTGGGATGATTTTCATGAAAATTATAAAGTTTTTTCAAGTATTGGATCCCTATATAAAGTGTTGGGGAATCAAAAAATGGCATTACGGATCAAAACGGAGCTCAAAATCACTAAGTTATTTTTGTCTATGACACTTTCACGGTCATGAAAATGATGCCCGTGAAACTCAACCCGTAAAAGTGTCAAAATGTGGCCCCTCTGTTCGAGAATGACAATTTACAAAACACCATTTTCACGCTTGTGATTATTTTCACGTTTGTGAATCCTATTCAATGAAAAACTGTTTTTTTGTTGCGGATTTTGTGGGATTTCAAACTTATGTGTTCCTTTATAAATAGGCTTCTTCCAAGATGTATTTGGAGATCTTATTCCATGAAATTTTCATTAGTTTTACATGAGTTTTTAATTAGTTTTCTCTTAGTTAGAACTAGGGTTTGTGAACATTTCTAGTTTTGTTTCGTAATCGCTCAAGATTTCAACACGTGGATTACGGATTGTTCATCAATTCATCATCATTCTCTCTCGATTATGAGTTTGATCGTTTCTTTCCCTTTCTTGTTTTCTATTTGATGATTACATGTGAGTAGATCCATTAGCAAGGAAATGTGAATGAAATCATCCATTATTGAACCACGAGATATGAGTTGTTCTTCATGTATGATTGAATCAGTGATGAATATGACATTGGTTAGACTATTAAGATTATGAATTATGTAGCTTGATCACTTATTTGATGTCATGATTTCAATTATGCAATTAATCATAACCTTTTATGGTTAATACGAAGCAAATTTGATTGGTTAATGTGTTGAACTATTTTAATGCTTAATCTAAATTGGTATATCACATTCATTATTATATTGAACACTTTTGATATAATATGAGGTATGATTAATGCTTATTCCTTGTGAACGAACTATGTAGCTATGGCTTAGTTTCCTATTTATTCATGTGAGGTTCTTAATAATCATATTGGATCACTTTAGGTCATACGTGTGTTATTATGTTATAATAATCACAACTTCATATTAATTTTCAATCATAATCTTATCGACGATTATTCCTAAAGGATGACATAATTCACATGTTTCTTGCTATCTTAAATTCGATTTGTCACGTTTTTATAAAATTCATGACCTTGGTATCTCTATCGCTTTATCCTTTTATTTTCTTTATTTATTGAATCATCTTATCTTCTCCTATTTATTTTGAGCTTGATTGGAGTTAGGAATACTAATATTTATTGATTCTCTTTTTCATTTCAGTTCTTTTTATGGGAACAATCCCAACTCACTACTACTACATTGTGAGGGGGGTTAATTTCAACGCTTGACGACACGCTCTTCATAAAAATAAAAGGACATGCGGTCATAAATCTTAACTCAAAAATGATGAAAGCAAACAACTCATGAGAACTAATACAAATCGATCTAATAAGAGTCATGTGTCGAGAAAGTTGTCCTTGACGTCTTTTCTTGGGTTCGTAAGGATCGACTTTTGGAATTATTGATAAAAAGTCATCAACGAGATCGTTGCATTTTCATGGAAGTCTCGTTGTCAAGAATCAGTCCTTGAGTCACTAAATGGGTCATTTTGGTCGAGTTGTGGTGACAGGACAAGTAGAGGGTAGTTAGGGAGAGAAAAACAATGATTTGTCCTCTTCGCGTGCATGCAACGATACTATGGTGTCGTGGGTGGCTGGGCCACTGAGAAACTCTCTATAAAAAGACCCAAACATGTCAATCGGGTCCAGTTAATCTATTGGATCATGAATTAAAAAAATATGCATGAGTGAGGATTGGCCTGTCAATTGTTGGATCCCCATGATCTATGTTAAAGTGATCAGAGTTGATCATACCTTCTAAGTTTGGTCCTATGTAGTATTGTCCTCAATTATCAAATATTAATAAAAAGAAAAAACAAGTAAAACAGATATAATATTATTGTTTGAGTAATATGGTCTATGTATATATATTTTTCCTTGCTTTCCTTCGGGAATTTCTTTAGGGACTTTCTACGATTTATCATAATCGATGAAATATCTCCTGAAAATCGAATTTATCTCTCTACGTTACTGAGCTTTTTCCTCACAGATTATGGATTTTATTTTCAAGTATTGGCCTAAATGAAGTTAGAGTGCGTTAGTGTGAGCTTATATGCATTTAGATGATTTCACCTACATTGCAATTATGTAATAACTTAACATGTAATATTTGGTTATTATAAGGTAAACATGTAATGTATTGACCACTAGAAGAAAACATGTAATTGAGCTACATTTCTTATTTTTTGGATATACTGGTTATGTTTTGATAGTGTAATATCCCAAAAATTTCGTGATAAATTATTATCTCAGAAAATATAAAAAATAGTATATTACTGAACGTCATAATTTATTCGACGGAGATATAAAATTTGTTTGTTAAAATCACGATAAAACTATGCTAATTATGGATAAATTAAATCCGACCATACAAATATGTGGGATTTATTTTTCAAATCCCCACTTTCTCTCTTTTCCCTCCACTTTAACCAATTGTTCCACTTCATCCGCACACTTCACCACCCCATTCACCACTTCATCATCATTCCTTCTCATCATCCATTTCTCATTACTCTCATTTCCTCTTATCATTCTCTCATGGAAACGAAGGAGAAGACATAATAACCATGGAGAGGAGTAAGGGGGCCAAAACTCGGCCTCATCATCAAACACTTCGCACGGTTCAAGCCGTCATTCGTTGGAGCTCATCGTAGCCATTGATGATCATGCTAAGAAAAGGTGAGCATCACTTGTTTGATCTTGTCTCGACATAGACATTGGATCATACGAATTTGTATGAACGAAAAACATGAAGAAACCATGAATGAACAAAAATCAATTTCTGAGATTCTCGACAACATAATATGCAAAACTAAAAATTTCGTCGAAAATCCGAGGGTTTGAGATAAATTAGGATTTTAATATATATTGAATCCTCATATATCTAATTTCTAATGAAGTTGATAAATCATGATTTCAAATTGTGAATATCAAGATATAAATCAAAACGTACTGATATATCAATTAGTAAAAAAACTGGTTACAAAACTGACTTTGTAATTTAATCTGAAATTACATAGAAAGAGTTAGAAAACGAGCCTTATACCAATGAAAAGGTCTTAAAGTCTAATTTTTAGAACAGTTTAAAAATCAAGATTTAGAGTTGTAGTAACGAGTTATGATTTTATTAGTGAAGAAAAGTCAAACTGTCAGATTTAGCAGAAAATATAAAATTGAACGAATAAACTGCTATAACTGGTAAGGTTTCATGATAGAAAATTTGATTCAATGAAAAAATTATGAAGTCTAATTTATGTAAAATTCTATGAAATAATTTTGGAAGCTGTATACGAAAAGTTATAGATTTAAACGTGTCGAAATATCGTGTTGGATAGAATCCAAAAATGAACCGTTTTGACCCCGAAACAACTTCAAATGTTCACAAACACTTTTAATGATGATAAGTATATAAAATCATCATCATGGACTATGAAGGTAAACATGTGAGTGAGTAAATTAGATGATTGGACGTAAAAGAACCGAAAGTTGAATTGGTGTTAATAATAATGGGGTTCTAATATACTGCAAAAGTGACAGCTATGAACGTGTTCGGGTCCTAGCACGTGTTGTCCCATCTTTGGCAGTACCCAGGGTCTACTGAGCATCACTTTTGCTCACGGGTTTCTCTTCCCTTTGTTTTCTTTCTTTTAATAGGTTCAGGTGATGATGGCGAGGCCTCTGAGTAGGTACACGCTGATGGCAGTGTTCCCACGAAAATAATGATGTTGTGTTGTAATCTTTGGTTTGTCTGGCCAAACACTGAGTGTCTGTAATAATGAACATCTCGTACGGTTTTCTGCCACTGGAGTTAATGTATTCAACTTCGTGTAATAATAGACTCTTGGGTTTGTAATATTTGATGGCTGGCGTCCGTTTCCAATATTGAGGTTTGTATTATGGATTAGTTTGATCTTGGCTTCCTAGTACGTTCTTATTATAGACCCTATTAAAAGTTGTCTTGCTTTGGACTCCGTCTGTAGCTGTAGTGAAGTCACGCGCTAGCTAAGCTGGAGAAATTATCGTGGCGTTACAACGGATTTCATACCCTACTGAATATTTTGAAGGGAATGAATTTCCTTCTAGGTTAAACCACACGAAGTAGATTTGGTTATCGAAATGGATCAAAGCACTACTCCTCGAGAAATAATCTCTATTTTGAAACAAAAAGATCCCAAAAATACTCTCCTATTTAAAGCATATACAGCGTTATTTTCTTACACAAGAAATCTGAACGAGGTGTGTTAATGCCCATGCAGTGGGTTTTAAGTCAACTTCAAAAACAAAAAGTATTTGTATGAGTGTCGATCACGTCCTAATACAAATGAAGTCATGGATATTCTAGAGGTCCATATCACAAGTCTTGAGTTGTCTATCAATTTTCCATCTGTCTTGATTATCGATTCCACATATAAGACCAATGAATATCGTATACCATTATTAGAAATCGTCACTATCACATCAGCCCTTGAAACCTATTCTCTTATGTTCGCCTATCTTCGTAATGAAGATATCGAACGACTCACTGGGGCTTTGGTTGCCCTAAAGAAATGGATGATTAAAAAGGGGACAGAATTACCTTAAGTAATTGTTACAGATCAGATTTGGCGTTTTTGAATGCCATCGAAACATGTTTTCCCATGAAAAATCACATGTTTTATATTTGGCACATAAACCAATGTGTGGTGAACAAATACAGTCCTATTCTTCCTACACAATGGGCAGACTTTTTAGTATCATGACACTCCCTTATAAATTCATCGATGTCATCATCTTATCAAAGAAAATGGCATGCCTTGTGTGAAGACTTCAAAGAATATAAACGAGTGATTGAGTATGTTTGGGGGACATGGCTATCATCATATAAAGAACGTTTTGTTGCAGCTTGGACAAATCAGTACATACACTTGGGTAGCAATTCAAGTCAGAGGTACGAATATATAATCTTTAATTATAATTTTATTTATTTTTTAATTAGTTTTTTTTTGTTACAAAGCTGAGTCTTCACATTCAAGGCTGAAACTTTATTTGGGGCATACAATGTCATCATTGCAAACATCATTTATAAAATATGATAAGATGTTGAGGATCCAATTTGGAAAAATTCAAAAATCAATCCAAAAGTCAATTAACATTTCAAGACATAAACAAATACGGGATTCAATTTACAATCAAGTACGATGTCGTATTTTCATACATACGATAAAGAAAATACATCATCAGCAATCATAATTTTGCAAAGCATTCCCTGAACTTGCCGCTTTGTGTCACTAATTTATGTTAAGGTACGATGTCTTCTTTCCTTAGAAGCGTTGGAGAAAATACATCATCGGCTAGCATTATCTTGCGAAGCTTCCGTTGACCTTGTCGGTTTGTGTCATTGTTCTTTCAAGACTATATATGGATTGTCATGTATGCATGATTTTGTACGATATTGGAACCAGTATATCCCGATTTCGTTATCTAGTATTCATCCTCATTGACAAAAATTTTCTATGCGCCATATCATTTCTAGCAACAATGAAGCACAGCAAGATTGAACATGACAACTTCTTGAGTTATTGTAAGGCCAGGAACCGGATATACGAGAACATATAATAGACAAGATTAACTTTTTTGATCCTTTTTGAACTTTTTATCCTTTCTGAAAATTTTTTGACCTATATGACGGATCCTACTCAAAGCACTGTTCAAGTCCCCTCATATAACATAACACAAAGGTCGACTAGCAGGTAAAGAGGAGTATAGTCACTACAAAAAAACAGCATTTGGCTCAGCTATGAGCCAATTCTATCTGAAGAGTCAGCTCTCTGTCATCTCTCGCACGCAGTCACAGGCTATACGTGGATCCGGAGTTTCGTTGGAGGAGCATCAGAGCCTACAGCAAGAGGTCGTCATTCAAATACAGCAGACGTAAAGGATGGAGGCACAAATTGTTTTTCTGATGAGACAGATGGGCCACGATCCGGCTTTCACATGTCAGACCGAGGCTGGGACCAATCAACCATGATTTCCACCAGGTTCGGACGATGATTCATGCCCTCCGAAGCAACGTCATCCTAGTCTAGCGGGTCATTGATCGGTTGTATTTGGATTCATGTATTTCTGTTTGTATTCGTAGGAGGATTTTCATTAGGAACGCTACAATTTGAGTGATGTAATAAACAGTTACATGTTTTCGGCAGGTTTTTTTTATTAATTTTGAATTTTTTTTTACAAAAGTGAAAACTTGCGACGGAAATCCATCGCAATGTTCCTTTTATTTTATTTATTTTCCGTCGCAGTGTTACTTTTTTTTTTAAAAAAGAAATACACTTTATGCGACAAATCCGTCGCAAGTAAGATATACTTTGCGACGGATCCGTCGCAGAATGTCTTTAAAAAATAAAAATAAAAGGAACATTGTGACGAAATTCCGTCGCAGATACGTAATTTTTTTTAATTCAAAACTATTTTGTTATTAATTAATTATTAAATAAATTTTTACGACGAAAATTCGTCGTAAATTTTAGATAAATTAACTATTTAGGGAAATTTTTCATTAGCTACGGAGATAGTCAATCTGTTGCAAATGCAAGGTTTGCGACGGATCCGTAGCAAAAATGCTAATTTACGACGAGTATTATTGCGACGGACATATCCGTCGCAAAATGCTCATATGACGAAAAATATACATTTTGCGACGGATTTTTTCCGTCGCAATTATATGCAGCTTTTTGTAGCGAGTTCACAACATATTCCTTCATTCTTGGAAGTATCGTCTAAAGGATCTGCTACATCACAAGGGAGAGGGAAAGGAAGACGTGGAAGGGGATCATCTATTCCCCACACTCCACCAATCTCTACTCAACCCAACCTTGGTTCTTATACTGACCGACTACCACAAGCCTTTCTTCGCTATATTTCCCGCATCACCGATGTTCGAGGTGATGGTCTTTGTGGATTCAGAGCAGTAGGAGCACAATTTGGTTATTGTGAAGATGAATGGGCTCGAGTACGAACAGATCTCATGGAAAAGATAATTTTGAACAAAAATCAATATGATATAATATATCGAGAACAAGGTGCTGTGGATAGGGTACTGCACCCACTGCATTGCTTTGACTCAAACATCATCACAAACTTCAATCGAAATAAGAAAGAACGAGCCCAAAGAACAATAGGATCGATCGCTCGCTTTCGCTTGCTCTGGGTATGGAGCACTTAATGGACTGTATGTCTTTGGGGATAGTCATTGCTTCAAGGTATAATGTTGTATTGCATATATTCGATTCAAACGTTTCAACTTGCTATACTCATTTGTCATTGAGGTCCCCTTCCGTTCCAATCCAAGGGGGCCGTAAAATAGTTATTGTCTATGTCGTAATCATTTTGTTCAGTTATTTCTAATATATCCTCATTATCCTATACCTCTAATCCCGACATGATAGTGGGAGAACGCATCCAATGAAGTTCGAGGATGAGCTGATAGTTATACAGTTCGTCTCAAGTGTGGAATGAAGTAATGAACATCAACACATATGATAGACAATATTTTGAAGGAACGATTGAATAAGATAAAGTTTGTTTATATTTGTGTATTTTTAAAATGTATTTAATCATAATACAATGAAGTTTTTTTTTAAGTTTATTGTCATCTTCTATTTAACATATTGTAATTCGATGAACGTCATTTTTTAAAACGGCATAAAAGTTGTTTAAAGATAAAGAAAGCTATAGATATGAACTAAATTATAGTTTCGTAAAATATAACTTCACAACTTTAATTTTTATATTTAATATTAAACTCGTTTCATAGATATCGTTAAGTAGTTTACAAATATATTTTTAGTTTTCTTTAATGTGGCATAAAATATTAAATAATATCAAACAAAAAATTGGAATGACTATACAAGAATCGAGTCGGATCGAGTTTTGACGAACTCGAATCGAACTTCTGATCATTTCGAGTCAAACTCGAACTCGAATAGAAATAGTTCGAGTCGAACTCGAGTAAAAACACTTTGAGCTCGAACTGAACTCGAGTAGTTTATCGAGTAGTAATCAAAGCAGAATTCAAGCCATATTACAGTCGATCTCGAATATTGTGAATCAAATTAAAATTATGGATCACTTCATAAAATAAAATTCATAAATTCATTACTCTTAACTATTAGTATAAAATTATAAAAAAATAGACTTTCTTTTATCATATAACATTTTCAAATTCCAATTATGAATGATTTAACATAACATTTTTTTTTATCATATAACATCGAGCTGGGTCGAGTTGAGTCGAGTTCGAATCAAATTCTAAAACTTTACGATCTAATAAGTCGAGTTCGAGTTAAACTCGAGTCGAACTTAATTGTTTGATGAATCCAAAAATCGAATATCATTGAAATAATTTGATTCTCGAATCGAACTTTTATTGAATCAAACTGAAATAACTCACGTTTGGTTCATATACAACCCTAACGATGAGTGCTAGTTTTGGAATTAACACAAAAGATATGGGGTTGTACAATGTTGGAGGTGATTCGCACTTTCTTGTGTCAATGATGACATCGGATGGGGTAGCACAAGATTAGGGTTTTCCACTGTGCTGTCCTGCCGGACATCGCTCATCCAAAGATATGCTGCTGCGCCACCCTCGCCCTCTCCTCTCCCTCTTCCTCCGCCGCCCATCACCACCCTCCTCGATCCCATTTCACCTCTCCACACTCGCAGCACCAAAACCCACCTCTCCTTCTTCTTCTTCTTCTCTACCAATCATGTCTTCACCACCACTAACAAAACTGTCCAAGAAAGCCCGCCGCGAGTTGCCGGAATCCGTCCTCAAGCATCAGCTCGACATCTGCAGCAAGACGAACGACCTAGCCAGGGCCCTTTCCCTCTACGACGACGCCCGCGCCAAAGGTATTATTGCTGCCTCCCTGTCCTGATTTACTTGCAACGATATGATGTTTTGATGTTCGTTGTAACGGTGCAATAAAGTATTGGCTCACAAGTCTCAACAATTTGCTATTATGTGCTACTAGTATTATTATGTATCACGCATTCTAAGGAAGTTCGTTGTTCATTATAACGATGCTATAAACTCCCCTTGGTTCGGGCACGGTTAGGGTATACAACATTAATTATCATTAGTATTGCGGGATACTTTGTGAAAAATGATATTTGGTCGACAGCAACTTGTGTCAAAGTTCACATAGAATAATTGCGCATGGTCATAATGTTGCAGCTATACTGGGATAAAACGCGTACAAACATATGGAATCTGACTTGAAATTATATGGCGATAATTTAGTATAAACCCAGAATCTTATATGTAATTATTATTTTGAGCTCTCAGATTCCGATATGGTTCTTGATAGGTATCCCGTTGTCTTTGCGCATTTACAATTCCATCCTCTATCTCTGCTCAAATGGGTTGATGGAAGATTTGGGGTTGGAAAGGGGTTTCGAGGTGTTTGAGCAAATGGGCCTTGATGGGGTGGAGCCTAACGAGGCGACGTTTACTAGTATGGCGAGATTGGCTGCGATAAGGGAAAACCCTGGGATGGCATTCGAGGTTGTTAAGAGGATGAAGGCGAGTGGGATTGCGCCAAAACTGAGGTCGTATTGGCCAGCATTGGAGGGGTTTTGTAGGAAAGGGATGGCGGAGAGGGTTTACGAGGTGGATGCACATATGGTGGAGTGTGGGCTTGCGGCGGAGGAGGCAGAGTTGAGGTGTATCTTGAGGGTGAGTGTGGATGCGAGGCGGGGGGATAAGGTTTACGAGGTGCTGCATCGACTCAGGGCAAGTGTTAGGCAGGTGGATGAGGAAACGGCGAGGGTTGTGGAGGAGTGGTTTGAGTCCAAGGCGGGGACTGAGGTTGGGTTGAGGGAATGGGATGCAGAGAGGGTTAAGGAGGGTGTGGCGAAGGGAGGAGGCGGATGGCATGGACAGGGGTGGCTTGGTGTCGGGAAGTGGAATGTGGTTAGGACTCAAGTGGAGGACTCCGGTGTCTGCTCGTCCTGCTGGGAGAAGCTTGTTTGCATCGATATTGATCCCAAAGAGACCGAAGAGTTTGCCAGTTCGGTCGCAACCTTGGCTCATGAGAGAGAAATGAAAACTAAGGCTGAATTCATGCGATTTCAGAACTGGCTTCAGCAGCACGGCCCATTTGATGCAGTGATAGATGCTGCTAATGTGGGTCTGATAAATCAAAGAGACTTGAATTTTTCGCAGCTGAATAGTGTTGTAAAGAAAGTGCAGTCATTAAGTCCGACGAAAAAGTTGCCGCTTGTGGTGTTGCATAGGAGTCGAGTATCTGGAGGTCCTGCAGTTCATCCTAGAAACAGGCACTTGCTGGAGAGTTGGGAAAAGTCGAAGGCACTTTATGCCACTCCGACAGGATCAAACGATGATTGGTACTGGTTATATGCGGCTGTTAGTTCCAAGTGCTTGCTGGTGACAAATGATGAAATGAGAGACCATTTGTTCCAGCTGCTAGGAAACAGTTTCTTCCCGAGATGGAAGGAAAAGCATCAGGTCCGGTTGTCCATCTCAAGAAATGGAGGACTTTCCCTGCTTATGCCTCCGCCATACTCGATTGTAATCCAAGAATCAGAGAATGGCCATTGGCATGTGCCGATGGTAATGGAGGAAGACGAGCTCGAAAAACCTAGGCAATGGTTGTGTATCACAAGACCAGCAGCAGCGACTGGTGCTAATGCCAAGTTATCTGGTCTTTTCTAGACTATTTGATTTTATCTCACCTTGGCAGCAAAATAGACAGCAGAGGAGCCCCTTTTTTACCTT
This sequence comes from Drosera spatulata, assembly GCA_035668315.1. Classification (NCBI taxonomy): domain Eukaryota; kingdom Viridiplantae; phylum Streptophyta; class Magnoliopsida; order Caryophyllales; family Droseraceae; genus Drosera; species Drosera spatulata. The sequence goes on along the minus strand of JAOVYX010021190.1, from coordinate 8,068 downwards.
GAAGGAAGACGAAAAATGTAGACGCAATACCATACCCCAAAAAAAAAAAAAAAAAAAAAAAAAAAGTAGACGCAATAGTTTATCTCATGTAAGCTTTGCGAATTGAGGTGTCAAAAGGGCGTGAAGTTTGTTGTTTCGGCGACCTTAAGTGATCTGTTCGAGCTTGGATGTGTTCGACTTTGTGAACTATAGCAAGGAAAAGGGATTTGTCCAAAGTCAAGGAACGGAATTGGAAGGACGTCATTGGTTCTGATGACACTGGTGTTGGACCAAAGTATGCTGGGAAGAACAACGGATCAATGCAAACTCATTTCATGCGCTCGAATGTCTTGGCCAGAAGGCGTTGTGGAGAGAAGTAGTCGAAGGAGAGTTTAAGCAATTTTTTCTTATTCGTCACATTTGCTGGACTGTAGTTTCAGGGAGTTCGTTTCTGGGTCTGGCTTCTTGAATAAGTGTCGATTCTGCTATTGTTTGTATCAGCTGGTGTAGCTGATGATGCTATTGTTTGTAACAGCTGGTGTAGCTGATGATCCAAGCCTCACCCTGCGAGGCTTGGATGCATTCATCCAACCATTGGAAAAGAAGTCTATTCGTGCTTTGTATATTGATTACCTTGTTGGAGTATATTATACAAACACCCCCGGAACAAACTTTTAAATGCTTTTGTCCACCCAAGAAAACTTCAAGCTGAGTACACAAATTGTAGCTCAAGGAGCAAGTTACAAACCATGATAGAGAAGATCTTCCAATGTACGCTTAGTAAGTTCGATAATTTACACACAAACTTCCAAGGATAAAACATCTCGGCATCAAATCCACAGCATCAGGAGCAAGTAGAAACAACAAAGGCAACGGCACAAATGGATTTCATTAAGCAAAAGACGGGTCGGAATTTCACACTCTGGCCTTGAAAGGAATGGCTCTGATGACAATCTGGTGGTAGATGGCAGCAAGCGCAGCTCCGATGAAAGGTCCAACCCAGAAGATCCACTACATACATAACTCCGAGCATGACTGAGCCAAAACTGTTACGACACTCGATAGAGATAAGCCAAAACTGAAAGATTTATGTTACCTGGTCATCCCAAGCAGGGTCCTTGTTGAAGATGATAGCCGCACCCAAGCTCCTAGCTGGGTTGATGCCAGTGCCGGTGATGGGAATAGTCGCAAGATGAACCAGGAACACCGCAAACCCAATTGGCAGAGGAGCCAAAATCTGAGAGTGTTTGTTTTCCAACATATGAGTGAAACTAATTCGCCAAGATCAGTGAAACTCAACCCCGGAGTTGGGATCAACAAGTATTCCATGGTAATCAAAACCAAGCCTTTGTTACCTACCAACAAGTGAACTACACTAGAAATGTGCACGCCGTTGTAGAAACCCGCCAAGTGTAACAAAGTAACCCCAACTGATGGACGAGAACCCCTCTTTAGTTGGGTTTTTATCTCGGTGGGTTTTGTTATATTATACACTCAGTAGCGTTCTAAAGCAGCATGTACGCTATTGCTACATCAGCCACATATTATTGAGCAAGTTTGTAAATAATAAACGTATAATACATCAAGATATACACCAACACATGCATATTTGGTAACAGCTCATGGGCTGTTGGACCACAACCCAAAACAACAAAACACATAAAAACCTCAAGAAATCACAAACAAGATATTACAGATCATTACGCAGAATACAACCAAGCGCAAGCACATGGGAAAAAGAGCCTATAATGGAACAGGCAAGTGTGAAAGTGACCTAACAATGAAACCAACCAAGCAGGCAAGCTGAGGATGAATGATGATGGAGACCTTTAACAGCACAAACCCCATTTTCTGAAACAGTGACCACTTTGCTTTCTTTCATTGAAATGAAAACGCTTTATTTGCTTTGAGAATACTCCACTTCAGAGGGTGGGATGTTATTCATGAAGTGGAAGGACATTTGGTTCTACAACCCATGAGGCCATGTTGTGGGATATGTGGTTCACATCATACGATTCTTGCAAGGGACTCAACAAAATGGGGATGATTTTGGAGCTTAGACTTGATGTTAGGAACTCCTACTTGAACATGATATGCTCAAGTGAGGCTTAAGTGGCCAACTGGTAGAGAAAAAGCTGGTTTAGAATGAAAATCCTAGGGTATTAACAAATGATGCGATGCATCCATTTCTGGATTAGAGCAAAGCTTTGCTCTCAGTAAGGACACATGAGTTCGAAATTGAAGCCTTGCGCGCTTAAGATGAACCAGTGCTGGCTTATGTTGAACACTTCATGATCTTTTATTTGATTTCATGATGTTATACAAAGTTGCAAGACAATAGTCCATAGTTGTCACGAAGTACTACTATGCATAGGGTTTGGTAGAGCTAGCCGGTTAACTATCACGTCGAGTAACAGTTTCAGATTGCAGGTGATTGACAAAGATGGATCCATACCTTAAGGAACAACAGCAACAGCATGGTTTCACTTCAATAAAGGAAACATAAAGTTGCTTTTAGAACTACAAGTCCTAATCTTGAAGGTGATAAAGCTCAGGCACCATAAGGACTTCATGACTATATTCCCTTCTTGCGCTTTAGATGAACTAGAAGTCCTAATTAGTTGGCTTGGGATAAATTGCTATACATTGTTTGAGGTTTAAGATCCAATAAACTAAGTATTACCGTTTTTTTTTAGTGTTTCCTTATTCTCATCTTTCCATTCTCATACTTTTCATTGTGGATTTTCCTTCCAGGTGGCTATCCGATTCAGATTTCCACATAAACTCCTGCCCTGCACCCAATCTTGTGCTTATCTTAACTATTACTCATTTGCTATCTCATTATGCTAATTCTGCAGCATTTCTTGACCTTTCACCCTAAATCTTGGAATAAATTAAAGTGCAAAGCAACTAAGACCATAAAGCTAAAGAGATCAACGAAGCAAGATAAAGCAAAAGTGGAAGATCCTTAAAGCTAAAGAGAACAATGGAGCATATTTAAAGCAAAGATAAGCCAAAAAAGACACAAAGAGAGATCTTCTTACAGGGACATGTGAGTCTCTGGCACTTCTCTTGGCATCAGTGGCAGAGAAGACAGTGTAAACAAGCACAAAGGTTCCAATAATCTCAGCACCAAGACCATCTCCCTTGGTGTAACCATGGTTCACAACATTGGCACCACCACCAAGCAACTCATATGGACCTGGTTGGAACCCTTTCACAACACCTGCTCCAACAATGGCACCCAACAATTGTGCTATGATGTAGAATAGTGCCCTTGTCAAGGACAACTTCCTTGCCAATAGCAGCCCGAATGTCACTGCTGGGTTTATATGCCCACCTGCACCATCACCCACAAATCAACCCTTGACAAAAAATAAACCACCAAGTTTCACCACTTCAGTCACATTCATAGTTACCGAATCCTCTAATCCCGACATTTCCCTAACAAGAAACAACTTACTCTTAACACAATATGTGAGAAGTTGTTGATAAGTTTATTCCACATTTAGACTTTCATGTATGAGTTCCTATATGATGCAGGACAGTAATGGTAGCTACAGTAACCCAATTGTCACCCAATCCTTCAATTGTAGCAGAGGGTACACATGCAGAAAACACAGATCTTGAACAAACCCACATATTGGTTACCTAAAGGATCTCCTTTTCAGCAAAATTGTATAGGGTTTGTGTGGACTAATTAAACTGAGATGCCAGCACCCACAAATCCTTAACAAGAATACCACCATTTTCACCATTTCAGCCACATTCACAGTAATCCAATTCCCTAACCTCAGCATTTCCCATACCAGAAACAACTTACTCTAGCAAGATATGAGTTAGTAAAATGTTCTTAAAGTTAATTCACATGTATAGTTTTACATACAGACCCTACATACCGGAGAACGTTTCTGTTAACTATAGTGACATTTACACCACCTGACCCTCTAATTGTAGCAACGAGCAAAGCGATATACATGCAGAAAACACAGATCTTGACTATAAGTCTATAACCACATTTTTTTAACACATCCATAGTAACCCAATTCCCTAATCTCAGCATTTTCCTAAATAAAAACAACTCTCTCTAGCACATTAGTGTGAGAAAATGCTCATAAATTTGTCACATGTAGAGTTCCACATATCAGACTCTACAGAGAGTTAATATAGTGAGAATTACATCATCTAAACCTTAAATTGGAGCAAGTGGTACACATACACAAGCAGAAAGCACAGATCTGGAACAAACCCACAAAGTTTTAAGCAAAAGGGTATCAAGTATCATGAAAAACTCAAGGGTAATTTGAGTGGAAATATACTAACCCGAGATACCAGCAGTGCAATACACAAGGGCAAAGATCATGCCACCAAAGGCCCAAGCAATACCCTGAGTACCCACAGTGGCACACTTGTTGGGTGTCCTGCTATATCCTATAACAGTCAGGATTGTGATGTACAGGAACAGGAAGGTGGCCGTGAACTCAGCAATCCCAGCTCTGTAAAATGACCATGACTTCAGCTCTCCTGGCTCAAAGAGTGGAGCTGGTGGTGATTCCACATAGTCCTTTGACTGTGATGATGTGCCAATTGGTTGTTTCTCAGTGAACTTGTTTGCTCCTAGCTTCACATCCTCATCTTTGCCTTCCATGGCTTTGTTTTTGTTGATGGTTTCTTATTGATTGAGCTCTCTTTGTTTTCTGTCTTGTGTTTTGCTCTTTGCTTTGGAAAGAGAGGTTGGAGGACTGTTCTTGCACGAGAGGGTGTGTGTGACAGAGAAAGAGAGAGAGAAATGGGTATTTTTATAGACAGGAGCTCATTACTGTGGGAGGGGAGTACTTGGTTAAAGAGCAAAAGGGGAGATGATAGAATAAGAGCAACTTCATCAATGAATTGTTATTATTTATTATTTATTCGTATTATTATTTATATTTTTTGATAATTTAAATAATATTTTTTGTTTTATATTATATATAATATTATTATTTAATATATATTTTGAGGAGTTTCGCTTGTCATTTTAATGACGTAAGAAAATTAGGTCATTAACATCAGATTGAAATACATAATTTGAATTATCATTAGTTTCATTATATTTTTCAAAAAATAATATTTGATCGTCTAATGACGCGAATCAAACTTCGTCTCGATAAATATGATTTTCAAAGTGTTGTTTATAATTTGGGACGGATGGAATAATTTTTAGTAAATAAAATATAATTTTCTATTATTATTAGGGTTATTATTCATATAATATTTTTATAACTCAATCACTTTTTATCAATCATTTCAACTAGGAGTCAGTATGGTCTGATATGATCCGATTTTTGACAATTTCTTGTCCCGTTTTGATTTTTTCGGTTCTTAAAAATCTTGTTCCATCCCGTCGTAACTCTTCGATATCGATTTTTTAGTTTTTTGGTACGAAAAATTCGATATTTTGGTTCCTTTAATACAAATATATGACATGTAAAATCCTGAAAATTCAAATATGGATTCAATGAACAAAATCAATTAGCACCACAAACTAACTGACAATAACATCATCTGACACAATAAACATACAAGCCACAACATATGGAAACTTGTGGCATTGGCAACACCGAAGTTCAACATTTACATTAGGAAAAATTGTATTTAAGCTTCTTGAATTTTGATCTTTTACATTTTGATTCTGTTAATTTTGAAAATAGACACTTAATCCCTAAATTTTTAAAAAAAATCTTTTTTTTTTTTTTTTTTGCACATGATTCTCTTGAAAATATATTTTTTTTTTACAAAAAGCCCCCCTTATATGGAACATATGCCTATTACCAAAGTTGAGGAGGATAAAATGTAAAAAGTCAAAAATTCAAAAAGATTAAATGTATTATTTCTTTACATTAATTACAACAATATATTTACTTAAGGAATGAGATGGACAATTGTGATATTTCTAGCATCTTTATACCAATGTTGTGTTTAATTGTATTGATGCTTCAATGCTACGAAAAGGGTTGTAAGTTAATTTCTACCAACTTTCATATTTTCTTTTTATCAATCTTTAATTACGAGATCAATCAATGTCCAACAAATATATATTTTGGTTTGATTCAAGACAAATGGGACGGTTTATAGGTTCCTTGTCTCGTCCAATATCAATTTTTCGATTCTTATATTTGGAATTCCCATCCTAACCCATATATCACTGACACGAGTTTGGTACAAACCGGTTCGATCCGATTCTTGATCGGGTTATATTGAAAATATTTGCACACCCCTAATTTCAACAATCATTTAAATATGTTTGGGTTTGATATAGATATATGACATTGTCATTTTGTTTGTTAAATTTGATAAGCAAAATGACATTGTCAATTTTTAACAATCAAAATGACAATAAGATATAAATGTATTTTGTTATTTGAATTATCAAATATAAAAATGACAATCTAAATACATATGGGAATGAAGTTGTTTTTGGAAGGTATAGTGACAAGTCCTACAAAAGAACCGGTGTTTACGATGAAAAATTCTTATTTTAAGACTTTACTTCAACAAATTCATATGGTTCAATCATAAAACTAAAAACACCTTTAAACACTTAATTTCAACTCAGTCAAGCGGGTCATGAACAATAATGTTCCAGTTGCTCTCACTAATTTTTATCCACGGATATACATTGTCGTTTACAAACTTGTCCTTTTCTAAAAACAATTGGGTGATCAAACAAATATTTCCTCGCTCATCAAACTTTTATCAATTATCTAATATAATGTTGAGAAATATTATGATATATCCTTAATAATAAGTTTTTCAATATATATTATAAAGATAAGATTTGTGTTCAGTAGATAGGGTATATTTTAATTGTTTAAAAATATCATATTACTGTAAGCCTAGTCTTCTATATATACTAGTCTGGAGACAGCGATCTTGCTATTCCAAATTAGATACCTTGGGTGTTATGTTTCAATCCTAAAAATATCCTCTTAACAATCTTGAAACATAAACGTAAAACCCTAGCCGCCGTTTGTCAACAGAAAACCTAGATCTACACCAGCCGCCACCCACCAACACCACCACCACTGCTGTCTTTCGCCGTCCAGCGCCGAACACCATCAACCATAATCGCAGTCACCGTCGCCGTTGTTGCGATCGCCATTGCCGCCGCCTCTCTTCCTCTCCGACAACCGTCGCAGTTCTTCCGATCTCCGGAGAACAGTCGCGCTCCTTCTTCAACGAACAGGTGACTTCCATTGGAGGCTAACCCCGATGTCATGAACCAGATTTGTTCTTGCTGATTCCTTCTTCGAATCGTGAATGAAAACAATTAGAAAGCAAGCAACGAAGCTGTGTTCTTGGGCTGTTTGAGGCTGATTCTTCGCGCAACGAGAAGGGATCTGGAGAACACCATTGGCCTCAGCCTGTCCACGACGACGATTGAAACCTCGTGGTTGTCGTAGCCGATTTTCGACACCGATTTCACATCCCACACTCGATCAATCCATTTGGGGGAAACAGACATCTCTGGCTTCCTCGCCGCCGTGGATTGACTGTCGGAATCTGCTGCAGCCGTGCAGCTGATTGCAAAACTGTTCTTGCACGAAGTGTTCTTGGCTCAATTTGCACGAAGTATTCTTGCTGTGCCGCGAATTACCAAGATTTAGTCTTGGTTTTTTCGTTGAAGAAGAACAGGACTTTCGTTGCCTGATTTTGAAATGGGGTGTTGAAATCTGGAGCTTGCTTCTTGTTGATTTTGGCATTTGTTGGATTTCAAGCTGATCCTGTTGCTGTGCTCGACTGTTTTGTATTGGTGTTTGGGTTCGTGCATAAAAAGGGAAACTTTGATTCCTTTGTTGGCTGTTGGTGTTGGCTGCTGGTTCTTATTGGTTGCTGCTCAATTTTCCTTTGTTGGTTGCTTGGTGTTTTGATTTCCTTTGTTGGAATTAGGGAAGACGTTAAAGCAGCGGTCTTTCACTTGGATTTTGCAATTTGGTGGTCATCACATCAGCTTCTATTGTTCAAAACTCTGCATTCAATTTGATTGATTGCGTGTTGGTTGTGAAAACTGTTAGTACAATAATGGCTAAACAACAAGTGCCCGTTGAAA
>JAOVYX010021189.1:0-16077 GCA_035668315.1 Drosera spatulata | reverse complement strand
TAATAATGCTTGCATCTCATCATCAAACTTTAAATCCATACCTGTCAATTGATTGATAATACCCTGAAAATCATTCAGGTGCTCTGTTACACTGCGGCTGTCTCTAAATTGCAACTTCACTAGCTTCTGTATCATAGAAGTTTTATTCATCGCAGTCTTCCTCTGATACATTGCCTCGAGCTTTTCCCATAAGATAAAGGCATCGACGTCGTTGGGCACGTGTTGGAAGACACTTTAATCGATATATTGTCTTATCACACCAACAGCTTTGTGTTGCAACGCCGCCCAAGCTTTCTCCTCTTTATCCGCGGGTTTTGTTTTGCTTACGATCGACTCGTACAAATCCTTACAATAAAAAATATCCTCCATTCTGGGTTTCCACATCGAATAGTTTGATGAGGTCAGTCGGATCATGCCACCAACGTTGGCTCCGTCTTTCATTTTAATTTGCGCAATAGTTGGATCGTCCTTCAGTTAAATTAAGCAGAGCTCTGATAGCAGTCTGTTGGGAAAAGTCGGTATGTAATGCAGCAGAAATCGTCCAGCATTTTTTTCTCATCGTGCAATTAAAAATAGGATAAATAAATAGTCCAAAAAATAAATAGAGTCGACGTCAAATTTTTAAGTGAAAAATCCCTTAAAAAGGGGTAAATATCACGGGATTGTTGCGGTATCAAAATATCCCTAGACTGTGTTAGGAAATTACAATCATCAGAATAACTCTCATTAATTTTTTTTCTCTAACAGGATAAAAATTATATCCGTAGAGGATACCCCTCAATATCCCAAATTGGGTATTTTTTTCTAACTTTTGTGATGCTGTTTTTTGTGTTTGATGTGTTATATTAATTTTGTTGTCCTTGATGTCTATTTATAGACGATAGAGGATGTTGTTGGAGAAATTTTTTCCACCGTTTTTTGTGTTTTTGCTGCTGTCGCCTTCGATATTTGTTGTGCGTTTTTCTTTTTCTCGATTTCTCTGGCTTTTCTCTGAGTTCCTTCATTTGGTGGGAGAACAAAAGATATGGGTCCCACGAAAGGAAAAAACAAAAAGCAGTAGCAATCTGAATCATATAGAATTAGAACTAAATTAACATGGTGCCGTTAGTGCTTGAGAAGCTGTTTACAGATTCGTTTTGACCTTTACAGTTGTAATTTGTAAAGTCTAGGTAGAATTTCAACTTACAGATATTCCTCGCAGATACAAAATTTTGTGCTCACATTGTAGTTTCACCTCGGCACATTTTGCATCAACTAATACTGTATTTCAACTTACTGATGCTTGTCGCAGTTCTGGGAAAACCTTGGCTGGCTGATTGCGTATTGTGCATCAGCCGCATCTGATGCAAGATCACTTGATAGAAACAGGATGAAGAACAAACAAACGAGAGTAATTAATATGAGCCCAAACATGGGATCTGCTACCATTTTAACGTTTAAACTTCAGTTTATTCACAACAATCGCTTAGCTCTTGAGAGCTGAAACTATGTGTAGCTGTTGACGGACTAGAGATAGGAGTCCAGAAATCAATGGTGATAACTCTGATCGGGGATATGCTATGAGTAGTTTGCATGAATATGGTATTCAAGGCATATCGAAACGAATAGATATGAAGATTGATGCTACTGGTACACGCGTCTACAGGTTTACTGAGACACAATCGGCATCAGTGGGCACATTCCCAGATCGGACACAAACGATATACTCACTAATTCACATAGCTGGCCTGAATGCGAACATTGGATATGTCTATAGTAAAGTGAGCTGAGACATATCGCACAAACAAATAACCATAGTCATTACGATCGAGCTGCTTAGCTAAAGCCGTAGATTTTCAAAAGCAAGCAACAAAACCAGAATAAAAATCTGTATATATTATCAGAAAAATTTAACAGAACGAAGAATGCTCATACAAAGACAGATCAGCTACAAATCACTAAATCGTTCTTATAGCAGGTTCAACCAGCAATATGAGCACAAATTAGTGAAGAAGCTTCACACCATACACTCCATCATACCTATCATGTCCACCTTGTTTACCACGAACGTAAGTTCGACCCTTAGGAGAATCTTTCCATGTTGAGAATGCCATGCTATCCGTTGGATTCGGCCCATATATTATGGGCTTGTCTTAGAAGCCCAAGCCCAAAATGGTTTATCCTACTTTTCTGCAAACTCCTCCTTTTTGTATGAGAAAAATTAGAGCCGTAGCTGGAAGAGAGTGAAACCAAGAAAGACAAAAAAAAACACACAAACACCACAACAAAAATAACCTTAGGAGGTTATAGATCAGTAAGGTTCGGGGAGCAGTTTGAGGGGTCATTTGTTGTCCGACGGTACTGATTTTTGGATATGTAGTAATGCCTGGTGTCAATTACATTGTCCTAAAATTTCAGCTCGATCTGAGGCCGGGAAGGACTGATTTCGGTAATTTTTCGATGACTGGTCAGTGGACTGGTGTTGGTGAGATTGGTGTTGTTTCCTTTATATTTCCACCTAGTATTGATGAGATTGTATTGTTTGTCAAAACTTGCTCTGGTTTTGATGTTTGTTGCTCCCTCTATCTGTGATAGAGGAGAAGATTGATGTGTATCCTTTAACGTGTTGATTAGTGGAAATTTGGGTGGATTCCCATGATTTTTTATTCTCCTAGGTTTTTCATGTTAAAAATCCCGTGTGCATTTCTTTGAATTTGTTGTGTTGGTTATATTGTTTGCTGCAATTTGAATTTATTTGTTAGATCCCCAACACTATCACGTAAGTAAGCATGACATGGTGTGAAGCCAGAGGACAACGCTCAGCAACATTCTTTTTATGATTTCCTAGAATATCGTATAATCTTATCGCGTTACCTCCTTCCCGTGCTCCTCTCGTTTGACTCTATCTTTGCGCTTCTCCTTCCATCGACAGGCCCTTAACTTCCCTCTGTGCGGCGCTCTACCAAGCAACAAATCACCATCATTTTTCTGGTGTACAAAACTTATAGGCGCACGATACTTCAAGCTAAATCTTGATAACATTGTCCAGGATCTATCGACACCATACTTCTGCATCAACCACACGATGATATGATCCGGAAAGATATCTAACATGGCCACTTGTCCGGAATCCTCATTGTCGTGATCTTTACCAAAGACTACACGCGATTGCCTTGTGTGAACTCCGGTTTCAATTAAATCTTCGCGATATTTGGGGTACTGTATGTATTCGAAGGCATCGTTGTAACGATTGAATGTAAGAATGAATGGCCCCTTTGATCCAGTAGCCATCCCTGCTACCCAATGGAGACGCCCTCTCAGGAACAGCGGGAGGTCCCTTTGACTCAAACAACAAGGAATCGGCGGATTAATGGACTTCCATTTGCCAGCTTTGAGTGAATAGACCTCGGCAGCTGACCGGAGAGCTGGGTCATCAGGATCTGGGCGATACGAGCCAGCGATGACCACCACCTTCACGCTCGGCAGAGGGGTCGAAACCATGGCCAGCAGCAGGTTTGTCTCTTAAAAACTACGCTAAACTCTACTAACTTTTCCAATCTTGACAACTAAAATATCAAAAAATTTGGCCAAACTAAAATATAAAAAATTTAACATATATACAAATTATCATTTCGAGTCAAACAATTGCAATTTGAACAATAAGGATGAAACAGTTGGTCTGTGAATGGAGTATCAAAACTTAGAAGCCTGAGCTAAGCAAGGGTTTACCATGAAGCAATAACATAACAGAACTGGATAATCAAGATGCTTGACATCGATCAAGTAAAACTATTTACCCGTAAATATAAGAAAACTGGACTACAAGCTCGTTTATCCACATTGTCAGTGAGTTTTCCCACGACCTCTAGAACATTGAAATATCAATGACCAGTTCCTCGATCAAAGAGATTTCGATCCCATTTACAATATCAACGCCTTCTTCTAACGTCTCAAGTTCAAAGTTGAGCCATCTCCCATTTCGAGAGCTCATATCCTTGTCAACAAGCTCATCCAGCATCAAGCTTCCCATGCTCTTCAGACGAGCGAATTCCTTGCACAGTTCTGTAGCAAGAACATCACCCTTTTGAATACATGTGTCCCAGTTGGCCCACACGCTATACCTACCAAAACAACTCCTGCTACATCGTAGACTGATACTTTCATTCACACAATCAAACAGAAGTTTCCGAACAAGTTTAGAATTCCATTCGGAATCCTGTTCAGTAAGAAGTATCAAATGTTCCAGCTGATCAAAGACGTCTGCAGCTATGATCTCGATGTTCTCATACAAGCGGAACTCCTCCAATGGAGCAAGACGAATTATCTGTTGCACATAATCGAATTCCCACCTCGACGGTTTTCCACAATCATTAGAGCTAATTTCTGTAGCTGTATTCTGTCCACCCCATCCCTTGATGCATGAAGAAACTGCAGTGTCAGAAAAGTTTCGCTCCTGTTCTACTTGGTGCAGATTTTCAACAGACCGGCTCCCGCTCACTTGATGAGATCCTAGCGATGAAGCATGGTCATTCCCTACATAAAAAGTTGAGAGGTCGAAAAATTAGTCAAGTAAGAAACCAAAGACGAGCTGATTGAGCTTCGGATTCTAAATCTATCTCAGTGTGCCTAGGATGCTAGTACCAAATTATCTCAAAACATGAGTGAGCTCCAGTTCAAAACAACCATGGACGGGTGAGTGGGTTCTTAAATTGGTTATGGATGCATTGTTTTCTTTTTAACACATATACTGATCTAGACACATATATTAGATCCCTACAAGCATACAAAATTGCGTGTCAGGGATTGAATAGGATCCACAAGACCGTGTTAAAAATAAAATAAAAACCAAGGGTTCATATTCAAACACATGAATGTTGATGGATTTAATAAAATCGTGAAAAATAGTCTAAAAAAGTTTTGTGTTCTAATCTGAGCCCTTGGTTTTTTCCCCACATGATTTCGTAACAGTATTTTGTCAACCTACCGCTCTCATTCTCTTATAAAATATTATTCTCTCCCAACAAAATACAGAAAAGCCTATTACACAACGAAATAATAAAAAAGCATAGATTAGAACCATTTATTAGAGTTAAAAATTCTGCTATAATCAACACAATATTTTTAGGCAATAACTATCACGAGTAACCAATAAAAAGCAATGAGTTCTATACCATAGTTACGATAAGCAATGCTGTTGGATAAAAAGCAGCTCTCGCGTAAGTTGGAACAGTCAGTAATGAACGCTAGATCATATGCTTCACTAAGATGACCGCTTTCTTCATCTTTGCCACTGCAGCCGCAGTTAGCCTCTATAGTAGCCTCAGAATCCTGCAACACCCAAAAAAGCAATTCAGAAACTTGCTAAGCATGAAGAATCAATGCTAGTATGCTGCAATAGTGCCATGGATGTTTCGCCCAATCCTTGAACGATGGACACGGCATACAACTGCAAGTATTCAAATTAGAAATATAAAACCATTACTGAGCCACCTCAAAGACCCTTAATAAAGAAGCTAGGATTTTTCTTTTATATGAAGATGATAGTTTTCCCTGCTTGCCCAAGAAAGATCAAATGCCAAAAAGAGATATGTTGACCTTCGGAAGAGGATAAGCGAGCAACATACCTTCCTAATCAGGTTTTCATTCAGAGATTGTGAATTCTTTTCAGCTGAAGTTTCTTCAGGGGAATTCACTACCGAAGTTGAATTCAAGAGACAAGATGAAGAATCAACATCAGTTTCCTCAGTGATAGTATCGGACTGCACTGATTCAACGCTATCTGTTAATTCTTTAAGTTTTTGTTCCAGAAGAAGGCTCAAAGAGTCGCCAGAAACAAAATTCAGCTTCAAACGAGATGATAAGCCTTTGGATTCATGCTGATTGTTCAAGTTAAAAGAACCAATGCCAAGATCACCACTGTTTTCAGCATACTCAAGATATGACTGAGATGCTGGCCCTGATCTTTTTATAGGGGATGTAAATGTAAAAGAAATGACATCCATATTACTCCTAACCTCTGCACTATTCTGAAGTGACCGACTGTGTTCACCATCTCTTTCACTTCTACTGCTGAACACTTGGTCAAATGCTGTCTCATCCGACAAAATACTCTTGCTGACAAAGTCAACATTTCTAGATATATTCTTCAATTTTACCAAGGTTGGTTTCTGCTGAGCTTGTCTTATTCCATTTACGATCGTAGCTGAAAGATTTTTCCTGGATCCATTTTCGAAGTTCACCACATCCTTATTTATAAGCTTGCTCGGCCCAGCAGAAGAACTGGATGCTGCTTTTCTACAAAGCTGGCTGGAATTCGATGCCTTTGAAGACGACCTATCCCTATGGGTTATACTATTCTGCTTTACATTGTTTTGCTGGAGAACGCTGGAACTCCTGTTCGCGTCACTTCTCATAGGCCCGTTCCTCTTTTGTGGAGTTCTCTCGCTGGCATATTGCTTCAGCTTAGCCTGCTTATATTCCTTTTCGGCAAAACTCCTAGTACTACGTAAAGCTGATCCTTCTATTCCTGGCAAGTTCTGCAAGTTACTTATACCATGCACACCTGGAGAAATGAATTTTCCCTTGTTGGTTGAGTCGCCCACATTGCGCATCTCCAAACGCAGAGAAGGTTCAAACAGAGTTGCCTTTTTAGACCTCTCTTGCATGTTTTCTCCCATCTGCTTTCTGGAGGAAGGCTGTTGAGATCTATTGGAAAGATCATGTGTCCAGGATGAAGCATGCAGAGCCTCCGATTTTTGTTTCAAATCTCTGATTCTCATGGGAGCAGAAGAAGGCTGGAAAGAAGAATTTCTGATAATGGAGGTCGGCCGCTCATTGGAGTCAATAATTCTGACAGCTGCCTCCATTATGTACGTAGCATCATTAGTGGGGACAAACCCAGGACTCTTGATGGGAGACAGCATCTTATGGTGAGTGATAGAAATGGGCTTCGCCGTCTTGGGAGGCAATACCTCAGCTTGAAACCTCTCAATTGGCCGACAATTTCCCTTGTTCTGTCTTGAATCCCTGGAGTTCCATGAGAACCCATCCACCCCACAAGACATAGCACTGTAATCTACAAGGTAATGCCTGGAAGGAATGTAAGTGCCGTTCCTTGCATAATCAGAACCGCCCCCGGGATTTTGAGTCTCGGGATTTTGCTCACAACCATTAGACGTGGGTAAGGACTCCAATCCCATAAGTTTAGCAACCACCCCGGGAGCTCTACTTCCATACGTTTCATCACCACTGACGGATGATACAGAACTACAAGTACCATTTCCCTTGGCGATTAAACCATCTCCATTTGCATAAATCTCCCTCTAAAAAAATATTTTTATAAAATGGTTAGAATAAAGGGAGAAGATTTAGCAAATACAAGAATCCAGACTCCAAAAGAGATAGCAGCAGCTCACAACAAGAATACCTGAGATGTCTCTGAATCATAAGCAAGTTCCTTCCCTGGATTTGACCGATCTGCATTAGGGGCAAACAAAATAAATAAATAAATAAATCCAATACATAAATTAATGTACACTAAAACGAATCAATCAACAAACATAAAACAACCAATGGAAAAAACCCAGCTTACTGTTAAATAGTTTTTTCCGGGATTTAGCATTCCAATCAAACAAATGGAGTAAACCCCCCTTGGAACTTCTCTTCTCAGTTGTCATCACTTGTTCATCATCATCTCACCAGAGTGCTAAATAGAGATCCGAACTGCCTCCAGGTCGTATATGTCTGCATTTATCAAAAACTTGTCATGCTTCCACCATACAAGTCACAATAGAATAGCAAGTTCCTAGCTCTATCCTCCACTTTCTTCGCATGGTATGAGACGAAACAATTTTCTATACTAACTCTAAGTGCAGGACGGCATCAAACGAATAGTTCCAGTTAAGCGCAATCAAGCTATTGTACCACCTATCCAATGCATCGTGCTCAACCGCCCCGAAAAGTCAACAAAATCTTCCAGTGAGACACCAATGTTTTCTTGAAAATGCGGGTATTCAGCAGTGGATCACAGGAAATGCATAATTGGTAGTGTTTGGTAATAAGCCGTAAGAGTCATTAAACGATCAGGTAGAGCTTCCTAGAGTTTCCACTCAAGTACCAGCGGACGCCGGACAGAGATGCCACACCATAAAACCAACTACGCAATGGCAATAGAATTCCGCGAAACACGGTTAACTCAAACAACCAAAACTAGAGCTCAGATGTCAGATCGACTAATCATTAAGAAGGTATAAAAACACAAACTACATGGCAAAACCAAATCTCACCAGCACAGCTCGTTCCACAGCCTAGCACGCACAAAAATCACAACAACAACAACAACAACAACAAAGGAAGGAAAAATATAGAACGAGGAGCAATGAAAATGGAACAATGAGTCAAACAAAGCTTGAAGCTACACTGAAAGAAACCCTAAATCCAACAGCAACAACAACAATGTCAAGCTCACCTCACAAATCGCACTCGCATTCGCACTTCGAATCCTCGCCGAAGCAAAATGGGGGCAGATTAGATTAGATCGGAGATCGAGTTGCGAAATGTCGATTTTCGATTTCTAGGGTTTCGTTTTTTTGCCGCGGAGAGGGGACGACGAGACAGAGAGACAACACACAACACACAACACACATCACACATCACACATCACACATCACACAGCTGGTTTTGGTTAGATTTTGAACAGTCAAAGACAGTACATTATTATGAACAAGGATAGTAAAATGGAATAAAAATGATGAAAATACAATAGTGTGTTAGTTGTGTCTTTGTGTTGTTGGTTAGAAGTTGGAGAAGAAGTGTAAGAGACGATTTCATTTAATCTTTGTGTTCGTCCCCCCACACATTCAGGTCGATGTCAATGTCGATTTCGGATAATGTAGCGTGATCCTATAAAAATTATTCGTGACAAAGGGTGCTAAGCGTACTTGTAACTGATACAGTAGCGATTGTCGCTACTGGTGTTGTTTTGCTTGATGAATCAGTAACCAGTGCTTTGCCTATTAATCACCACTGTTGTATGTACACAAGTTATCCGTTCCTAATGATTGACACTTATATTTGATGCAACTTGTTGACTACAACATCTGCAGTCATATTTGAATATTGTTAATCATCTCTTTAATGATATACCCCACATAAAAAAATCCAATATATCTCTAATCCCACGCTCGTCAAATTAATCCACATCCCACATTTCACACATACAAGAGATAATTATGAAATAACGAAAAAAAAAAGAAGGATTATACCATTGAGGTCGTGATTAGCGCTCTCTTCTTTGATAATATGGTTGATCCTTCTCATTTTAGCACATTCGCTGAATATAGGAACAACATCCTACATCTGGTCACTAAACCTGTCATCTCATCTACACATGAAAAGAAACGCAAATAATCGAGCAACTGAATTCAAGCAATTTCCCGAGCTAACTACTCGGGTGATTGGGTGGCGATTCAAAGGAGTAAGTCGTGGTATTGCCCACGAGAGACTTCCTACACCATCAAGAACATCGGATAAAATGCAAGCAACACAGAATTATCCAATAAACCAGTTGAAGTCAACTAAATTGTTTGTTCCATTAACCAGACACTACTATGAAGACCGTCTTGGTCGTGAGTTTGAGTCTTGACAGAACAATCTCGTTTCAGGCCCTGTACAAAAATCCATATCCTAACATAAAATCAGTGCTTTAGATGCTGTCTATGGGCTGAATCAAACCTTTTAAGCCGGAGAAGAAGAACAAAGTCTCTCTTTAAGCATCAACTTCGACGGCAAAAGTAAGGGCGAGGACGAGGATCTCTTCTGTTTGACAGTTTGGGTATATGAACAAATTGAACAGAATAATTTCTTTGGTCGTGTTTGGACTATGTGCAATGGCTCACGATCACTTGAGAGAGATGTCGAAATCAGCTACTATCTGGACTTTAGGGGCTCCTGAGTCACTTCTCCAGTCTGCGCCTTCCGTCCTTGTAGCTTGTTGGTCCTTTTTGTGCTATCCATATGTGAGATCTGAAGAAACAATAGTCAGCTGCTAATCAGGAGTGATCTCACAGAAAAACAGGAAACCGAGGAGCAGAACCAAATACAGGCAAACCCGCATGCCGTGCAACGAGCTTGAATGGGAAACTCCATTCAAGTTTTCAGCAATTAGCACAACACAGGAAAGCATGACTCAATGTGTAAGCCGATGAGGAACGTACACAGAACTCCCAAAAGAATAGCATGTGAACTTACAATATGAGATTTCCACTCCATTTTAACACTGCCATCTTTGACCTCTGTAGCCTGAGAATCGCCATGCGCACGGCGGAATATGTGAATGAGAACAACAGCGTCAAGAGCGGCGTACTCTAACTGCATATTAACAAATAGTTTACTCATTAGGAATAGACTGGGGTCATTTATATCTTGCTCAAATGTTATGCATGCGGTCAGATCAATGTACCTGATTCTTACTCAAGGGTCTTTGCTCCCAATCGCTGTTCCGTCTTGTCTTGTTTAAACCAGCACCAAGTATTTTCTGTTCCAGAAAACAAACAAACTCAAGATACATACAATTGCTTGTTGCACATCACTTCCCGAGCGAAACGAAACGAAACGAAATGAAATGCAAATTTAGCGTCCAAGGAAATCATGACGCAGGACAATCCATCCTGAAGAGTCCGCTTACTGTTGCAGACTCCCATGCATCAAATAACTTGGTTTGACACCACACCAATATGTATGATCCTGGGACATGTATCCAACTCCGAGAATATCGATTAAAATTAAATCATAAATTTAGTACACAACCCGTGGATCTATTTTTCTAGATGTCACTTTGACATTGTCTTTGCACACACAAAAGCTCATGCTGATTAAAGTTATACGACTTCACACAGTTGAATCATATCAATAGGGCAGCAGAGATGGAGACGTTTCTGACAGAGTAGAATAACATCAATAGACATGTTACCTTTGCAAGACCCGACAATCCACCTCGTGGTTCCTTGAACATATTTTGGATGTCCAATAACATCTCATACTGTTTAAAGCACTTCAGATCCACGTAAGATTGTGAAAGCTGGCGAATATCACATTGGAAATTATAGCCTGCAAGAGGCAAGGAAACATCACATAATCACTTAAATCACCATATGATGACTAAAAGAGGGCTCAGCTTCTTTCTAAGTAGTATTTTGTTCCTGGTTCTTCTTTTTCCGTCTTAACTCTTACC
This sequence comes from Drosera spatulata, assembly GCA_035668315.1. Lineage (NCBI taxonomy): Eukaryota > Viridiplantae > Streptophyta > Magnoliopsida > Caryophyllales > Droseraceae > Drosera > Drosera spatulata. Next base: position 4,868 of record JAOVYX010021189.1, on the reverse strand, counting down.
GTTGGGGTGGAGGTTTTATATTCTTACAAAATGGAAGTTCAAAACAAATTAACAGAGATGCTGCATACCAAGTTTCAGAATCCTTGGAGAATGTAGAATACGGGTTAAGCAGCTGTCCAGTATCTCGGGGTTGTCATCATGCAACTTAATCAAATCAATGATGAATGCCATCTTCTCAGATGCTATCTGCATTATGGAAACCTGCAACATTTCAAAAATGTAACTGCCCAGTGTAAGACATATATGAGGGGAGAAAAACCCTGACAAGACGACTTCAAAATTCTGCTTTTGAAACATCAAATGGTAGACCATATACTGTTGTGTGCAAGCTAATGTTCATCAGGGGAGGTTTTCAAAACACATCAATTTAAAAACTCCTTGAAGCCAATACTTCCAGTTCAGCCTCATAACAAAGTATTGGTTTCAGAAGACAAAAAATGCGACGACATAGCATATTCATTAACCCCTAATTCTGCTGCTTCTCTCCTCGGTTTTGACCATCAGGCTAACTCACCACCGTTTACTCTTCATACCTGCCAACTCAAGTTCATTGGATCTTCCACCCTCAACCTTTGATCTTGAGGAACCGACACAACTAAAATCTTGATCTTATCATAAAAGGCCTAAAATGCTACTTGTATCTTCACACACACTCTTTCATGCTAATGCTCTTCTCGCATTAAGGTATTGATAATGCACTGACATACTACATATCTAGCGCCGCATCAAAGGGAGCAAGATTTGAACTCGTTTATTAGTTCCTCTGATCACATTGGCTTTATAACATGTCAAAAAATCAAAAAAAAAAAAAAAAAAAAAAAAAAAAAAAAAAAAAAAAAAAAGAAAAGAAAAGAAAAGAAAAGATACAAATAGTCAAGGTAAGAGCTTCCAAGGTGACCAATAGCTAGATCTTAAAGTTTGATTCTATTGAGCATTTCTTAAACTGTACTTAAATAATTGTAAGAGGAGATAGGCAAGCAAATCTTAAGCATTATTCACTCAAGACAAATATAGCATGGATTACCAAATATAATCAAGATGATTCCCACAATAGAAACAAGACAAATAACACAAAGTTAGATATTACATGAGTAGAAAAATGCAAGATTATAGTTTGTCTGGATTACCTTGTTAGGCTTGCCACCTTTAACATAATTAGGCTTCCACTCGGAATCTAACCCAACAACTTTACAACCTTCAATATAGTGTGTAGCGTTTAACAAACCATCAACTTCATCAACCCAAACGAAATCATCTGTGAACAATTCATGGAGATGCAAGTAGCGACTCTTTAGATGGCTGGCTTCATGTTCTGCAGCCAAAAGAAAATGACGCTTCATGAGTCAATGCGGTCGTCTTAGAACTAGCTTTGTGATAATAATGAATATCGATTTTTGCACCACTGCAGCAATATGGAGAATGGACCATGACAATTCAGTATATAGATCAAATATGTACTGTTGTTTTGGGGTATGCACTTCCTTTTCTTTGTTTGAGTGTGAAAATGGAACAATGTAAAACTATTATGCATAGAAAAAAAAATATAAAATAAATAAATAACGCTATTCTACTAATTTTGCCTACATATTCGTAACAGTAGCTCATTGGGTAACCTTCAGAACAACAAAATACCATTACAGTAATTTCCATATTGGTATACAATGTATAGGGGCAACAAATAAATCGATAAATGAGTGCTGAGGCTCCTGGCATCATGGTCAAAAGAAAATTGCGTACACAAGTTTCGATCAACTAAACCTGATACACACCGCATGGGAGAAGGATGAGACATGGATGATAAACGAGAATATATATTTAGCGCACCTTTGGACACAAAGCCTTCAAGGGAGTAACGATGACATAGTTCATCAACCTTCTCATAGTACCCAGCTTCCATTGCCAGATACACCTTAAATTGAAAGAACAGGTGTCAACTACATTTGAGTATATAGATAGAAAATACAAATTCAAAGTAAAATCCTTTCAGATTTCTTTAAGGCTTGAACGGAAAAATAGAAAACAGAATCTACTAGACATAAAAAATAATAAGCAATTGAAAAACGAAAACTCTACTTGAAGATGCTCTCTGGCATGTGCTTAAGCCTGAAGATGCAAAATCGATATATACAGAAATGCACCTCATAATTTGGGCAAGAGAGAAAAAAGGAACGATGAGAGAGAACAAGAAAAAAAAAGGAGATTATCCTATTCTTAAAACCATATTGAATCAAACAAAGAAAGAAATATGAAGCAAGAAACCTAGTTTTCTATCAGCTTATGTGTTCATTATTTACAAGGAAACCTAGAGCTAGAGGCTCCTGCTATCGAACCAAAATGAAGCTTCAATTAAACTTTGAAAAGTGAATAGAAACTTGCCAAGTACTCAAGAAGCTGTCTGTTACTCTTCGTCCACTTCTCAGCCACATCCCAGCACCCTTTCTCAGCAAGCTTCTTCAGCGAGCTGCATATAAATGATTTTTCCCCCCATTATTTAAATAGAAAGAAGCAGCGGCAGCAGAAATTGTAACCAAAAGGTTTGAGAAAGGCACCTTTCTTTGTACTGATAACAGATATCTGGAAAGTCTTCCTGGAGATTATTCCTCTTAATAATACCATAAGCTCCACCAAGCACATTCATGTTCATATATTCCTGGACGAGTACACAAAGCATTGGCTTCCCTAGGAAAGCTGCCCATTTCTCAGCCGCTCTAAATTCCTTGATCTCTATCAACTTGTACAAGAAAGGTTCTCCTGATCCACGAATCGAGAACTGCTCCAAAAGTGAAACTGCAGCCATGTATGTCTGAGATTCTATCAATTTAAGAATGTACTTCTCAACGAAACTTCTGGCTTTGCTTGAACTGCACTCCTCTAACGTGCACATAACCTTTTCAACATTGATAAGCTTGACTTGAAAAATTTCGAGTATCTTTACAAGAATTTTGTCATCATGGAGAACAGTGCCCTGAGCAACATCAACAAATAGCTGGGCAGCAAGGTCCTGCGCCTCAAGACTGTCCGCTAGTGAGCTCTTCCCTTTCAAGAACCTCCTCAAAGCAGACAAAAGCAGGTGACTCAGTCCATCAGAATGCAAGTCAAATACTGGTAAAACGTAGAGGCAGTGAAGGATGAAAACTGATGGTCCAGGCAACGGACGATTATCGAGGGCACAAAGGACTTGCTGTTGAAGAGCACAAAATTTCGCTGTTGCCTTGGATGTTCCTGCAAATAAAGGAAATCTATTAAACAGTTTTCTTCCATCAACCCAGCAAATCCTCTCGAACTCTTCCTTGGCTAGAATTTAGGCAAAGCGAGATAGCTCAAGTAAACTCTATTGCCAATATGGAAAAACAGCCGAACGAACAAAAGCATTTCCAGCATGAGGAAAGATAAACGCATTTGGCAAATAGAGACTATACAAATCTACAGGTTCTAATTGGAACTGTAAAAGCACAAAAACATTGAAAGCACCTGCTAAGGATTCATTATGAGTATCTGGTTCAAGTAATCAGAATATAGGCCAAAGGAGTCTTACAAGATGGTTAGACTTGCATGGTTCGGTTAAGGGGAAACAAAACCATAGATATAAATACTAAAACAACAAAAAAGGGAGAGAGTTACTTTACCACAAGCATAGCATTCCTTCAGAAGGTATAAAAATACAAAGGGAGGAACAACGGATAGATCAGAAAAGGCGTGGAGGCTCAGAGTCAACGTAGGCTGAAGTTTGTTCTTAACACTTGGAGTTTCTGTAGTTCTGCAACCAATCGCCATTGCCAGAAATAGTGAATGTCCTAACAAATGAAATAGGAATTAGAGGCAACGAGTAGTCAGCAGTGAGCAGTTTCGAGTTGTAATGAGGATGATTTTCACTTAGATAAATTAGCCATATATTAAGGACTTTGCTAAGGAAACCTGGATGAGTCCAGTCAACTAAAGCATGATATATGGTACAGGCCAAGGGCTGACCCCAGCATATGAAAGCCAAGAGCATTAAATAAAAGCCTAAACTCCTAAGGGAACACTTACTCTCACAGAGAAAAACCTTAGGAAACAAGAACATCGCAAATGCCTCAATTTTTGTGCAAAGCAACAACCTAATGACACTGACTAATAGAAAGAACCCTGAAACAGCCATATAAATTTGTTATGTTGGAAAGGTTAACAGGCATATACAATTGTTGTGTCGACTATTGACCATTTACAATTGTTGTGCATATGCAGAAAGTGCAAGAAACAAAAGAAAGGAACATTTATTGAGTAACCAGCAATGGGATGAACTGGAAACTGAAATATAACATAAATCATTATCAATTCTTTTATAAAAAACCACTGGTTCCAAGTTCCTCACTTTTAGCAGCATAAACTGATAAAATAGGCAGGAAGCACCAGCCCAAGAAGGATGCTCCTTCTAGCTTCCTACATCTCCAAGTTTTACTCAACTTTGAGAATTCATATCTTCCCATCTTCCCACAATTCCTCTGCATACTTGCCACGCAGAACTTGATGCCTCCAGCACCACCACTAACACTACTCCATGAAAAATCAACACCCTTTTATCACTATATCATTAACTTAACCTCCAAATTACTGAAACATCACACACATGTAGTGTTCTAAAACAAGGCTCAAATAAAGTCAACGACTGATTATAAAAAAGGTGATCATTTACCACAATGACACCCTATGCCAAAAGGTTTAAGCGATTGAAAACCGCTTTCTACAACCTTACACATAACAACACATACTCTCTAATTAAGATATACATTAGTGGGTTTTTTATCATCAGTTCGAACTTTCGGTAAAACTGGTTCCTCGACACGGTTTCAGAGCAGGTCATGACATGAGATCAAGAGTTCCATCCCCCC
>JAOVYX010021188.1:0-16081 GCA_035668315.1 Drosera spatulata | reverse complement strand
GGTAAAACGTCCAATTTGGGCTCCAGTGTTTTTGCTCTAGTCTTTCTTACATATTTCATTGACCTCCTCGGGATAGGGTACCTAAACACCGCCTGTCTGGGTAACTCCATAAAACAACTCGAGCCATAATGTGTGCCGCCTCGTTCATCTCTCAAGCCACCAAAGAGCAACGAAACTCAGAAAAGTAATGAGCTAAAGAAATATATTCCTAAATTATACCACCCTCATAAGACAGGTCAGGGAATGGATAGAGATATTACGCACTCGAGGCTAGGGTTGTACCCGGTCCGAACGGTTCGCAAACAGTTCGAGTTCGAGTTCGACTCGACTTGACTCGACTCGAGTCCGTTAATCGAGTCGAACTCGACAAAGTTTTTGGGCTCGACAAATTCGACTCGAGATCAATTCATGTGTTTGCGATCATGTTTGAGTTTGATCGATTTCGAATTCGATCTTTGGGGTCCACGAGAACTTGACAATTAAGAGCCGTCGGATTAGAACCATTAGGGGTTTTTTTTTATTTTGATGGATTTAAAGCTATTGTACATATTTTACTTAAATGTCTTATTGGCCTTTGGATGTGAAATAGCGGAATCAATCCTAGCTGTCCATATCATTGGTTTAAAGGAACAGAATAGGATTAAGCCATCAAACCCGACTTTTCCCAAACAGCCACTGAGCCACATACAACCAACCTGAATCGAGTCCAACATGCAACAACCAACAGCCAACGAGTTCGACTCCAACATGCAACAATCAACCTGAATCAGTTCTCAAATCTTCTACTTCGGCTCACCTAATTGCTGGTAACTTGTAAGTACGCATGATTTAATTGTAAGTACTCAGTTCTGATTTAATATTGTAAGTACTAACTTGTAATCTGAATCGACTTCATGAGTGAAGTTACAACTTTTAAGACTTCATGCTCTCGAAGTCTCGATTCTGGAAGACCAGAATCTTGCTGGTTGTTTCTTTTTCTTCATTCTTTTTACTTTTTGGTTGTGATTGATAATGGTTTTTTTCTTATGTATAGCATAAATGGAAGATCAAGGACCTCTTGCTTTGAGATCCATCCAGTCTTCGAGCAGCGACGTCGTGGCTTTTAGATGATGATGATCAGTGCGATGAAAAGTCTTCTTCAATAGAGCATGAAGCTAATGAGGGCCATGCCAATGAAAGAAGACCACAAGGCAAAAAAAGGACAGCTTCAGAATGACTTTAGATGACTCTAAGGCTTATAAAAAGAAAACAAGGGAGAAGATGTCACAAGTGTGGTCTTATTTCAATTGCAAAGACGAGATTAGTCAAGGCAAGTTCTGTTCAACCACGGCTATGCATCAACATCTGAGAAACACAACATAAGCTGAAAACAAGAAATCAAAGCGAATTAGTTTTTCACAAAATAAAAGAAGAAGATGAAGAGTTCGTCGGAAAGGTACAAACCTTCGAATATGATCATGCCATGATGAGAATGAAGATCTCTCATTACATTATGATCAATGAGTTACCTTTAATCATGTGGAGTCATTCGTGTTCAATGAGATTATGAGAACAGCTACTCCTCATTGGAAGAAAATCAGTAGAAGGACAGGTAGAGAGGATTGCTTCAAGACATATGAACTTGATAAAAAGAGATTAAAAGAAGTGTTGCGAAATGTTGGTCGTGTGAATATTACCAACGATATGTGGACGTCCCAAAATCAAAGATTGGGATATATGGTGGTAATCGCCCACTGGATTGATAGACAATCTTGGAAGCTTAAGATCTGTGTTTTGAGCTTTTGTAACATCCCTCCGCCTCATAGTGGTGAGGTTATCAAAGAGGTATTGCCCCAAGTTTTCAAAGAATGGAATATATATTAATAAATAGGCTCAAACACAGTTGACAATGCACGAGCGAATGATGTTGCTTTAAGAAATGTGAGAGAAGATATGATGTTAACATTTTATCTGCCTCTTGATGGAAAGCTTTTTCATGTACGATGTACTGCACATATTGTCAATTTATGTATACAAGTAGGAATCGAAGTGGTTCGAACGAAAGTTTATGTTGTTCGGGATGGTGTGAAGCATATTGCAAGTTCTGAGGGACGTAGATCAAATTTTATCAAGATTGCAGAGGAAACTATTGACCTATTGTACTATTTCTATTTTCTATTTTTTTTTTATTTGTATTTTTTTGCAGTATGCATGCAGCTCTTGGTTAGATTTTTTGAACTTGCAAGGTCAAGTATATAAATTTGACAATTATCAAGTTATGTTATAGTATATGATGAATGCATCTGTTGTTATTGTTTACAGCGACTGAATCTTCCTATAAAGAAGTTGAACTTGGATGTACCTACTAGATAGAATTTGACTTACAAGATATTGAGGGCGACGCTTGAGTATAAGCTTATCTTTCCAAGGATAATCAGTTGATCCTAGCTTCATATATGTTCCTTCCAAGGAAGATTGGGTGAAGATTGAAGTTGTTTGTGGTCATCCTTTTCTCGGGAAGTTCTTATCCAACTGCCAACTTATTTCTTTCTGAAGTGCATAGGATGAAGGTGGTGATTGATGAGAAAATGCAGGATCTAAATCTATTAATCAGGAACATGGCCAAAAAGATGGATGAGAAATTCGGAAAATATTAAAACGAGTGTAATCTTTTAATGTGCATTAGTGCGGTTTTGGATTCGAGGTTCAAGATGAGACTCTTTAAGTTTTGTTTTCCAAAACTTTAAGGAGAGGAAGAGACACCGAGACATTTGGAAACCTAGCTTGAGGAATTCTGTGTCTCGGCTCTTTCAAGAATATGTGGAGTAAGTGGGGTGACTTCATCGAGCCGGTCTTGTAATGTTGTTAGGAGTGTAGATGATGTTTCTTGTACTTGTGGTTTGGGAGGTCTTTCTATGTTTGCTTATTTTTGTGTGGAAGAGGATAGTATTTATGAGCCTGTGAAGAGCCATTTGGATAATTATTTAGAGAAAAAATATATTCCGTTGGATATATTTGTACATTTTGACGCCTTGGAAGAGGATATACAGCTACGCCTTGTATATTTTTGTGGGCTCAAAATTGTGCAAAATACCTTATCTTAGCTCGCATGGCGGCTGACATCCTTGTTATTCCTATCACCACGTCGCTTCATAATAAATATTTAGTGCTGGTTCTCGTGTCATTGAGCCCTGTCGAGCTTGCTTATCGCCAGAAACTGTATGCATGTTATTGTGCGGAGCAGATTAGACAAGGGAGATATATAGGTTAAAAGGAAACGAGGTAATTTATACACTTTATCTTTCAAAAATTGAAGTTTCAAGCGTAGACCCTCTGTACAGAGCCTATATGATATTCAAAGTTTATACTAACTTTGTTATTTAAGGGAAACAAAACGAAATGCTGAAGGAAATCCAGGTTGATTTGGCTAGTTCAGTATCAGGTAATAGATGTTTGCTTTTAATTAAAGTTTTGTTTTGTTTGATTAAGGGCATATACAAGTTATTGGTTTCATTAATTACTTTTTTCAATATACATAGAAGGTCAAAGTGTCATCAAATCTTTGCAAGGGATAAGAAGCGGAGGCTCGCCAGATGAATAAAGATGAACGATCATCAACATTTGCTACATGTAGATGATTTGTTTTTGACATTTTTGTAGTGGTTTGGACGAACTGTCGTCCTGCATGTTATTTTGATAATCATGTACTCTAATCTTCTTTTTGTAAGGGTCGAGAAACAGAGGCTTGATATATTTATATTTGCGAATTGTAATCACGTATTATGATTTCAGTTGCGAATTGTAACTCGTAACAGTTGCTAGGGTTGGTTGGAGATATTTGGATATGATTATATGATCTTCTTTTTCTAATGTTTTTGTTATTTGTCACTCATTGTATATCTCTTTTGAAAAACATTTTTATTTGTTATGATACTTATAGAATGTTTGGTTTGTTTTGTAGTAGACTAGTGCGTCACCCGCACGTTGCGCGAGAAATGTCTTAATCTTTTAAGTGATTAATTATTTATAAATTAATCGTTTATATCCAATGTCAATCATGTGCAAGGAAAGACATGAATTTAAAAAGAATATATAATTAAAAGAACTTTTAATTATTTAGATATTTCATTTATGTTTGATAGTGTTTTTAAATATTTTCATAAAAAAAATTTTGGGTAAACAATAAGAACATATATGTCTTCTATTCTATAATATGTATGAAATCGTCATGATATTTACTCTGTTTTTTTTTTTTTGAAATGATTGCTGTTATCAAATTGACCGTATCACACCATAAATTAGATCAAGTTATTGTGGTAGTTGATATAAAAAAATTTTGGTTTTTTTTTCTTTTTGTCAAAAACTCTTGGCATATCATTTTTATAGTAGATGATATAATTGGATTTTTGTAGTAAAATATTTTCAATCGTATCATTTTTTCGTAATAATTAACCCTAACGAAAAAAATATTTACACACATTCTTTTTCATGACATATATAAAGGGTTAATAATATCTATGATCTACAAAAGAAAAAATATAAAAAGTTTTTTTCATAATTATCAATGTTGATTATTAAATATGTTGAAAGTGAAATTACTATTGACCCCTAATGATAATTGAATTGATTGATATATAGATATTAATATAGGATATCATATCATGAAATCCCATAAGATGACATATCATGGGATGATACTCCAAATTAAGAATATATGTTGATATTGATATTGATTGATGTCATATCATGAGATCTCATGGGATGACATATCATGACATATCATGAGATGGTATTCCGAAATAAGAATATATATTGATATATTGATTTTTATGATGATGTGTAACATGACATAAGTTATAAACAACACTTGAACTTTTGAATATAAAACATCAATAGAAATGGTTGGATTCGACTCGGTTCAAATCGATTCGATATCCGACAAACAATTCTAAGATTTATTCAAAATTCGACGAGACATACTTAAACTCGATTCGAGCTCGAATTTTTTGTTAGTGTTTGAGATCGACTTATTCGACTCGAAATTAAAGATCAAAGTTCGAAATCGAATTAGCTGACACTCTGACTCGGTTCGAACCTGATACAGCCATACTCGAGGCCATCCTTCACAGCTAAAGCTTTCCCAACGAAGGGTGATGAGAGCCCCATATGCACCTTCCCATAAGCACCACAAACCAAACTTGTTTCATCTCTGATAATCGTCGAAGTACTGACATGGCCCTTCTCACTCATCGATGAATCAACATTTATTTTGAGAGTGCTTGGATCCGAGGGAGTCCTTTTGCAACTCCGTGTCTCTTTTCTTGCTGCTTCTCCCTCCCCCAGCTTCCTCCCTTTGTAAAGATCCTGAATGGAGCTCAGGGCGAATCTGACCACGGCCTACTGTCCTGCGCCACTTTCCATCAATTGTCCAGCTCTACTTGTTCAGCACCGGGCGTTGGAGGACCATTTGACGTTCATCCATCCCTGGTAATACGACTGCTCAAGATGGTGATGACGCTTATGGTCGTTTATGGTGGTGTGACTTGAAGTCCGATCATAAGTTTGTAAACGGGGTTATCTACTGGATCGGCTTCGATAGGAGACTTTTTTGCACTTGTTTGGGTTGTGAATCCTCATGTATTATCTCGTTCAACGTGGGTCGTGAAGTGTTTGAGTGAAATACCAAGTTGCCCGATCATGGTGCTGATATCCGGGACGAGTGTTTCATAGGGGTTATGTGCGAATCCACCCTTGCGTTCTTGGCATATTTCATGTAGAGACAAGTTTGATGTCGTTTATGTAATAATCCTTTGTATTTTATATAATAATCCTTTGGATTATTTGGGTTATGATGTGAGATTATGTGTGTAATATGATATGTAATATGAACAAGCATTGTATTTAGGTTAGTTAGTAATTAGGCGTTTTAGTTAGGGGTATTTTAGTCATTTTAGCAGGATGCTATATATAGGGAAGATTGCACGGTATTTGGACTAAACGGTGATTGAATAGCACTTCTTTGTTTTGTTTTCTCTCTCTCTCATTTCTAGTCTCTCTCTCTCTATAAGAGGATTTTGTCCGTCATTGTTGAAACTTCAAATTTTTCGAAGATCGTTGATCGATCCAACATGGTATCAGAGCGAAGGCGTTCGATCTATTCAAAGGACTCCTTCAAATTGCTGATCAATGGTGAATCCAATAAATACAACGCAAAGTTCATCGAATCTAGAGTTGTATCTGAACCGAGTCGAGTCGAGTCAAATGTTTCCGAGTTCAATCTCGAGCACTTGCTATTTATCTCGAGTTGAACATAATTCAACTCGAACATCATTAAAAAAAAACTCGAACTCAAATCAAGTTCGAGTATTGTTCATCGAGTTTCGAATTATTCTACGAACAATTTATCAGGTGTCGAATCGAGTCAATTCTGAGTGGAATCCAACCAATGTTACCGTATTATTCAATAAAACTATATATCTATGATCATGGGATTCACATTTTAAATATCCATTTCAATAGTTTAAATACCTTACATTCAAATGCCATGAAAAAGAGCTCATAACAAACTATAAAGGACCGAACCAGAAGCATAATTTCTCAGCAAATAGCACCATCAAGGCACCAGAAAAGACTACAGAGGACAGAGCACAAACCAGAAAAGATCTTTATGTACTCTAAATTTAGGGTTTTATTTAAGTTTTTATGGTTTAAGGATTTGAACGGTTATGATTCATTCACCTGTTAGTCATCTAATGGCTAAAAAACCAATAAACCCATCTAAATAAACCTAATCATTGGATAGAAATAAGTTAAAGTTTTTGTCGAACAGATCGATCGAACTCAATCTTGAATGAACCTGATCGTAAACACTCGAGTCGAGTCGAGTCGAACTCGAGTAGTCGACGAAGTACTAGATTCAGGTATAGGCTTAATCGAATCGATCCATGCAAGAATCTGGGATCCATCCATCGGACAAATTCTCCCTTCATCACTATGATCACTCGAATTAATTTTTAGCTTGGAAACCACTGGATGGAGATAATTACGGACACTGAAGAAGCGTTGTGGAAGTGTCTTACTAGCCAAGATCAAGCTAGGGTTTGTGAGAAGGACAACCAAGAAACCAAATGTTGAATCTTGACGAGATCTGCAATGGAAACAATATAACAATATGGTAATATCTAGGTTACTACATTCTGTTGTGAATGAGATTGTTGAGAACGTAGTGTATTATGAAAGTGCCACTGAGATATGGAAAGAATTGGAAGAGAGATTTGGCCAAGCTAATGGTGCAAGTATATTTCAAGAATAAAGGGATTTGTGTCAAATCTCACAAGGAAATCAATCTGTGTCGGCCTACTTCACTTAGATCAAGCGCCTTTGGGATGAATATAACGGTCTTGATCAAAAGCTCACCATATACCTCTCGGTCAAGCAAGGAAATCGTTTCTCTCTTGTAAAATCGAAAATTGATGTATTTTTTTATGGATCTCAATGAGTCTTATAGGAGCATGAGAGGGAATATACTCATGTTCAATCCCCTACCCATAGTATCTCAAGCATATCGGTTAGTCTTACAAGAGGAAAAACAAAGAGATGTGAGCAGCATGCCATTTATTCAAAATGATCCAGCAACCATGTATTTTGGAGATGATAAATATGCAACAAATCAATCCAAGGGGAAAGGCTCAATGCAAGGAATGGATGAGAAAGGACAGTTGTTCTGCAAGTATTGTAGGAAGCATGGACATCTCGTTGAGAAATGCTATAAGGTACATGGGTTTTCACCTGGGAATGGAAATCCAAAAGGAAAAAAGAATGAGTACAAATGTGACTTGTGGACATGATGCTAATATAGCCTAAAGTGAAGACAACAAAGAGCAAGGAGGTGAGCAGGACAAAGGAATCTGTTTTGGAAAGAATGCTGGAGGTCTAAATAAAGACCAATCTGGACAATTTATCATACTTCTTGAGAAGCTGGGAGATATAGGAGGGCAATCTAGCCTCAAACATCAAGAATTCAGGAGCAAGCTCGATGCGTGCGGGTAATGTAAATTGTCTTTTTACTTATAACAATATGAATGAGTGGATTCTTGATAGTAGTGCAAGTGACCATATTAGTCCTAATCTAAATTTGTTTGAAACATATGTGCCTATTTCGTCTCCCTGCTCAGTCACAATGCCCAATGGGAAAAGAGTGGATGCTAGACATCTAAGAAGTATGCAATTAACACCTGAGATAAAGCTGAAGTCAGATGGAACATTAGAAAGATATAAGGCAAGATCGGTGAAAATTGGTTATTCACAAAAACCAGTACTTTCATGAAGCGTTCTCTCTCGTGGTTCAAATATCTACCATTAGAACTATTGTTGCAGTTGTAGCAAGCAGGAAATGGGTGTTGCATCAACTTGATGTGAATAACGCTTTCTTGTATTGAGATCTCTTCGAAGATGTGTACATGAGGCCACCACCTGGTATGCACAATCCTCTAAATAAGGTCTGTAAGTTAAAAAAGTCTCTCTATGACCTAAAACAAGCTATGTCCTTTTTATTAGAAGATGTCCTGGTAGTATCAATATCATAGCTATATCTGTGGATGATATCCTCGTAACAAGAACTGACTCAAAGTCTATTAGAACAATAAAGAAGCATCTTGACTCGATGTTTAGCATCAAGGACCTTAGACCACTATATTATTTTATAGGATTAGAGGCCAGTTACTGTGATAATGGAATAATATTAACACAAAAGAAGTTCACCAAGGAATTTTTAGACAATTTTACATTATCAGAATCTCATGTTAGATGCACTTCCCTTTTATTGAATTGGAAAGCATCGAATGAGTTTGAGAGCCTTTTTGTGACTCAAATTGGCAGCATCCCCTACTACTAAAAGGTCCATCACAGTATATGTTATGTTACTTGGAGATTCACCAATTAGTTGAAAGTCGAAGAAGTAAAGGACAGTTTCAAAGTCATCTTATGAAGAAGAATACAGGGTAATGTCTCAAGCTGCTTCAGAAGTGACATGGTTGATTAGATTACTAGAAGAACTTGGTGTTTCTAACCTGAAACAGGTCTCATTGCATTGTGATAATCTCTCTGCATTGCATATTAGACAATATCCTGTATTTCATGAGTGAACAAAGCACATAAAAGTTGATTGCCACTTCACAAGGGACAAGGTACTCGAAGGTTTGATTACTCTTGCCTATGTCCCTTCTAACAAACAGCTTGCAGATGTTTTTACAAAATAATTGCCAAGCCTGCAACATAGAACATTGCTGGAGCAAATGGAAAGGTACCCCTTTTCATTTGAATAATGCATCAGTTGTCCTTAATGGAAAGGTACCAGATTGATTAATAAGCAAGTACAGACATTGATATGAATTCGAAGACCACAGCTGAGAAGGCATCCAGAAAGCAGAGCAAGCTGGATATGGGTTCTTATTCATTCTTTTGAAATGCAGATTTGTCATCGAAGTCCGCACTCTAACGGGGTAGGATTGTAAAGACAAGTTTGACGTTGTTTATGTAACAATCCTTTGGATTTATGTTTATGATATGAGATTATGTGTGTAATAAGATATGTAATTGGAACTGACATTGTATGTAGGTTAGTAATTAGGTGTTTTAATTAGGGGTATTTTAATCATTTTAGTAGGAAATCAAATATAGGGAAGATTGGAACTGACCAATCCATCATTGAATAACACTTTTTTGCTTTGTTTCTCTCTCTCGAATTTCTGATCTTTCTCTCTCTCAAAGGAGATTTTGTCCGTGATTGTTGAAGCTTCAAAGTTTTCGAAGATCGTTGATCGACCTGACATTTCAGGACTCACATTAATGTATGATTGATGGATCAGTCATCCACATCTGCCGTCACGGATGATCATGATCAGTACTCTAAGATTAGATTTCGCACGATAAAGGTTCAAAGCCCTGATGACAACATAGCTCTTAGGCCAAATCTCTACATGACTAAGAGCGGGTAATTACTAGTTATACAAACAGAGATGACGACATGCTATGATATAAAATAAAATATGTTCACAAAAAAGACAATCAATTTGATTGGTTAATCTCGTCTTCAATTTTCTTATTGGTTCCTACATCTTAAAGAAGGCCCCAATCAATGCTTATTTTGTTATCTTATAATTGGCATATTTGATCGGGGTTTGTATTACATGCAATTATTAGGAGTGATGTAATTTAGGTTTCGCTCCTTTATTTTGAGAAAGAAAAAATATAAATATCAATCAATCAGGAACTTCTCATGCATCGCTTTACATATGAAAAAACCAGCCTTGATTGGGCTGATACAATGGCTGAGCTGAAGAAAGTGGGCCTAGAAGTAGTACAGTACATTTTAGGGCGAAGAAATTGGGCCTTCAAAACACCAATTTAGTTTGTTGTATTGGGCCTACAGCATGCGAATTCCCATGGGTCAACACGCATGGGTTTGATTCCTTGAAGGCCTATATTATGTCTCTTAAGAGCCCGTTAGTGTGGATCTCGAACAAATTAAGAGAATAAAATGTCATAAATTAATTACACAAAAAAACGTCATAAATTAATTACTCAAAAAAATGTATTTTATACTTCACCGTACACGAATCCATGTCTTATTCAACGAAATCTTATGAGTAATCATTCTGAGACTGTTTATGTTTTATATTCACTCGTTTCCATTCAAATTATAACGATTTAATCCGACACGATAATTTATGTATGTGTTGAATTTAATGATAAATAATAATTTTATCCTTATGAATGTAAGAGATAAAAATATAAGAAAAAAATAATAAAAAAAATAATAGATGAATTAATATTTTATAAAATAAGGATATTAGATTGGGCTCATAATAATTGACAACAAAGTTTTATGTGGTGACTTACGAGGAATAATCACATCAAATCTATGGGTTCCAATATATATATATATATATTGGGCTCATAATAATTGACAACGAAGTTTTATGTGGTGACTTACGAGGAATAATCACATGAAATCTATGGGTTCCATTTCATTTTCATAAAACGCGTCCTCGGATAATACAATATAATAATAATATAAAGAATAATCCCATTTGGATCTTCCATGGAATATACCCAACGAAAAGTGTAGAAGAGAGAAAAACATGCTGATGTGAACATTGTGATGAGCATATTGGATACAGTCAAGCTGGATGTCCACGTTCAAAACGTGGACCATATCCTACAGAAAATATTTTCTCGATATTGTTAAAGCTATATACTCCTTACGTTACAAAATATAAAAATTATTTAACTCGTTATACGAATTTATATATAAAAAAACAAATATATATTATAATATATTTATATCGAATATAAATCAATGGTTGAAATTAAAACGTGAGGATAAATATGCATGACGATATGAGCCTCACTTTATAATAGTGAGATTAAAAAACTACTTTTAAATATTACATTCTCATTTCAAGATGCATCTTTTCTTTATGTTTTAACCTCATTCGTTAGATTTACGTAGACGTACCTAAATTTAAATATGTCATGATATATATTCATCAAACTCACTTATATATTACATAATTTCTTTTTTACGAAATTGTTTTAAAAAAAATCAATAGTTTTAACGAAAATAAGACTTATTGTAACTCTTGAGAAAGACTTGAGAATGTTACCTATATTTCGAGCCCGTCGAGAAATAACAGGTTGGTTTTATCTTTGTCTAGCGTCTAGCGGATGTCTAAACATAGTTGGGACCGTTGGAGATCTCCAACATCATTCCCAGTGCAAACTTCGTCCATACAATACACACACACAAATGAAAAAAAAAATGAAAAAAAAAAATGAAAAAATGAAAGGGCTGCAACTGATGTCATGTCATAGCCAAAATACGCATCTAGTGGGGTAAGTGACCCACCAATAAGAATCGAAGTTCTAGGACTGTCTGCAGCAACCGCCTCTATCTTCTCCACCAGCAAGTATCTGATACTAAGATACAGATACTGCATGAAGACACTAAATTGTGCAACAGTACAAAGAAGATACCAAACTCCTTCTGAGGAACAGCACCTTGGCTACTCTTGGTAGTCAGCAGTGTGTAAGCCCTTTGATTAGCATGCAAGTTTCCTACATCCAAGTAGGCTGCAAATTATTTCGACAAGTTTGGGTTTTTTCATATTCGATCCGTCAAAAATTCGTTTAAATTTGTTCAATTATTTAATAAATTGAACATAAATAAAATATTAAGTTCGTTTAAATAATGAATGAAAATGAGTAAAGTTTTGCTTAGCTTTGCTCGTGTTCAAGTTCGACTCGATTAGCTAGATCCGATAAAAATTCGTTAAGAGCTCGAATTATATATATAAAATAATTTTTATTTTTATTTATATATTAAAAAACGTTATATTCTTTTAAAAATATTATTATATATAAAAATAATTTAAATTATTTGAATCGAGATGAGTTTAAACGAATCGAACCTTAAACGAACCTAATAAATCACTTAATGAACGAGCTTTTGAATAAATTGAACGAGACGAATTTTTAATTAAACGAAGCGAACTGAGTTCGACTCGTTTATAGACAAATATGAGCCGGACTTGAATAAGACAAAAAATAAACGAATCAAACCCGGACAATCCCTGTTCGCTAAAGCTCAGCTCAATTACCGACCCTACATCCAACGAGTAGTTGTACAAGATATACCTAGGTTCAAAATCGGAGCTTTAAGCATATTCTCTATCACCTAGTCACCGTGATTTGAAGTCATAGTCACATTGACGGTTGCCGCCCTATCTAGATTATTACGCTGTAATCATGTTAATTAACAGTATTGAACACTTTTTGGTTGCATTTAATGGTGAATTTTTTACTATTCTCATAATATTAAAATGATCAAAAACTTAAAACATTTTTATTTTATATTTTTTTCATCTCATATTATTTATAATATTTTTTTATTTGATCAATCTCAAAAAAAAAATATTTCTTCTATGATAATATTTTAACATTAAAAAAATACCAAATCAATTTACATTCACTATCTTCTCTCACGAATGCTATAATAAATCCCATTATAAAAATATTTTTTTTTATCAAAATCCACACAAATTCGACACTCGTATGAATTTTTATATCGAATCAAAACGTTTCAATAAATATGGGATGGAGGGAATGTCGCATCAACTTCTCTTTCATTATTTTTTTTCTTTCCACTCACTCACATTTACATCCACCACATACCTATACACTCTCAAGGGCATTTAGGTAAAAAATCAAAAAAATTCAATGCACTTGATAATCATGTCAAATCAATACATCGTAATTTATCTGACAATAAAAAAATACTCTTTTATTTCATTCATATTACAACGTGAGAAAGTATATTATTCAATACGTATTTTGAAAAGTTTTATCATTCGTCTTAACAATGTGAGAAAATTACATTATTAATTCAAGATTGTAGTATTTAATTTAAACTATCATTGATATTTTATAATAATTTTACATAAAATAATATTTGATCATCTCACAAACGATTTTTAATCTAAATAATTTTATTATTAATATAAATTAATATTGTAATTTGAACCGAGAAAGGAGCGTGAGAAGAATAACCATCTGGCATATTCCTAATGCGAATGCACTTGGACCAATGCACTTTCGGTTTTGGTACGGCACAACTTGCATGTGCCTTCGGGTTCGGGCTTTCAAGTTTGAACAGCAAAAGTGACATTATACCAGCATATGCTATGAAACTTGGAAGTTACGCCTCCGTCACACAAAACTTTTTACTCCCTCCATTTTAATTAATTTATAATTTTTTTTAGTTTTAATTTATGTATAATTTTTTTTATTTAATGTATTTTTAATTTAAAAAAATCAAATCAATCCTATTTTATCATAATATATCATTATTTTTTTTCAACTATAATAATCAATTCCATTATTATTTAATATATATTTATAATTAAATATATATAAATTTTCATATCAAATTAAAATATTATATATAATAAAGATAGAGGTGTAGACATGGGTTTGCCGTGAAATCCAAGACAAGGATCCACTTTAAGCAATGCCGCAAATCTCGGCGATGTTGATTCTTGGGCATATTCGGAGGCTTATCCAACAACTAAAAGCCCAACCCGTGAAACCCAACTGGACCGGGTCGGGTCCACTTTCTGTCATCCACTATTCCAACTAACCAAGACTAACTAGCCAGCTCAAAATATTAAATTAAAAAACTTATAAGACCACTTTTGGTCTAAAAGAAAACGCTTTCTAGTAGTACCAGCTAGGGATCACAAAGACCATTTCACTCAGCATAATCTCGAATCTCAATTAAGTCTTGTTAATGAAAAAGCAAACGTTGTTAAATTTTGATATATTTGTAACAAGATTCATACTCATACAGATTGATAGTAGTCTCGTGATTCTCGGATATTGATTGGTTTACATAAAGGTAAATGATGTATGATTCTGTATACTTAGTGTTAATTAGTTAGCAACCTCTTCGTTTTGACATGACAAGATCTCTTCAATTGGTAGTATTTAGTCTTTTATCACCATATTTTAGAGGGATTGATTTAATAACAAATCGTTCTTTCTTCTAATTATGAAGTTAGGGGTTCGATATCATCTGATTAGATATAAAAAAATATTTTTTCTATTATAAATATATGATAAGAATAAAATTACGTATATTTCGTTATCAAATCTTGTGAGATTATGTGGATATGTTGATTTCCTTTGTTTTTTTCACAATATTTTAGAAATGTTTTGTTACACAATCATTCCAAATGAAATGGAGACCATCTTGACAAGTCTTTCTTTCACCGAATTCTATTTCAAAACACCAACACCCACAAAAAACACCTATTGGGAGTTTGAGTGACAGAGACCTAGATTTTTCATACAAGCATAGTCTCAAATTGGAGCCTTGTTAACAACTAGGCAAACATCTCTAGGACTTCAGTTCTCTTAACTATAAGTCGTACAACATTCAACGAGATTAATTGTTTTCTTGCGATAATTACGTGTTTGTTGGATCTCAAAAGGAAACTACTCTATTCGCATACAACGAGTTATTTAGTCATCTCTTTCCTTCACATTGCACGATCTCCAAATGATATCTAGCTTATATGATATTATAGCAAGTTTGCCACAATCCTTCCAAAAGCATATGGAAGCCATCTTGCCAAGTTTTACATATTCTCGAATATTATTCTATCACAAAACGTTCGTTTTGGATAAACAGAACGGACACTCATCTAATATGACGTATCCATTCCGCACATGTTCCTCCCATATTTATCCAATCACGCACGTCCCATGATTCCCATAACCTTGTAACACAACATCTCAACATCATCACAAATGGAAGTCACATTTTGAAAAAAAACCGATCACATTTCATTGATTTCAAACATGGAAAAATAACTTAGCATATCACACAGTACAAAGTGAAAAATACTCATCCAAGAAAAAGAAACCAAAAGGGATACTCGCACCAAAAAAAACCTCCGAATATTCCATTCATTTTCCTGTCACCATCACCACACCATCACTATATATATCACACCACCCACTCCCCTGCATCATCTCCTCCTTACACAACCAACACAACAGTAACATCTTTGTGTGTGTGTGTGTGTTAAAGATAGAAATAATATTATCAGTGTGATGAAGTTTGGAAAGAGTCTGAGCAACCAGATAGAGGAGACGATACCAGAATGGCGCGACAAGTTCTTATCCTACAAGGACCTGAAAAGGAAGTTGAAGTTGATCGACAGGAATAACCCGAGTGGCGAGGATGATGTCGAACGGGCGAGTAAGAGGCCAAGGATGGTCGGGCTCGTGACGGACGAGGAGATCGGGTTTATTAAGTTGTTGGAGAATGAGTTGGAGAAGTTCAATGGCTTCTTTGTTGAGAAAGAAGAGGAATACATCATCAGATTAAAGGTAATCGAATTTGATGCATTTCGGTTTCTTTGGGTGAATATGTTTGGGTTTCTGTTCAATTCAAGAAGAATCAAGTCTGTGTGAAACGGTGCCGTTTCATTGTTGTTATGGTCATATTTGACTCTCTTTTTCTCTTTTTTTTTTGGGG